>VYZS01091028.1:6820-25484 GCA_013400695.1 Neodrepanis coruscans | reverse complement strand
TTCAGACCACTTCAGTACAGTGCAATTCATGTAGGTAACATTATCTGGCTTTTTATGTTACACCAAACATTGAAATTTAAGCAATAATTAGCATACAGAACGAGAGANAACAGAGGGGAATAAAAAACTCTTATATTTTTAATCAAGCCTTTCTTACTATTACATAATGAGATTTTAAAATATCAGTTCTATGCATGGGATGCCAATATATAACACTTTCAGATGGGCCACGTTTCAAACTATTAAGCAAACAAAATTTTCCATAAACAACACATGCTTAATTTGCCTGCAGGATACAACAGTTACATCCTGTAACCCACACACCAAACAGCTTCAAAGCAGTTCAACAATAGGTTTTCTAAAGAACAACCTTACTGCTCAGTTATACTTACACTACTAAAAATTTAGAGTAATCCTTTCATAATCATGCCTGCTACTGCAGTAAAGAGTTTTGCTTTTCTTTTTTTTTCCTTTGGTTTTTAGGAGGTGGATCCGTATTCTTTTAAACACATAACTGCGTTTGTTCCACATTCATTAACACATCTGAAAAGTTATTGATAACTCACGGCTCGGCGAATGCGGGGCCTTTCTGACACTCCCTTGCAGAATGATGTAGGCAGGCAAAGATACATTGAACCTTTATAAATAAAACAAGGGGCCAGATTGTTCAGTTTGTATAGAATAATAGACTCTGCCAGCAATTTTAACACAGCATCTAGAAATACATGTTGACTGTAAAGATTCTTCTATATAAAGACACATGAACAAAATAAAGAAAGGTATATAAAAAAAACCCCACAGCTGATGGTCTAATACCACTAACCTAACAGGAGTCAAGGTGTTATCAAGACCAGAAAATCGCTCAAAGATTCACGGTTCCTTACGTGAAGTTGTCAAGTAGCATTTTCACAGACATTACCTCAATATCTGGACGCAGCTTTTTTCACGCTTCTACCACAACTAGGAACTGATGCTACGGCTGAAATACAGTCTGTTTTCATCCAAGTGACATGAGATTCACAATTACCAAACCCAGGTCAGACAGCATGGGCGGGGGTGGGGGGGGAAGGAAGGGGTGGTAGAAACCGGTCAACAACAGCCTCAAGAACACTTCACACATTTATATTTTAAACCTTTATTCTTTCTGCACTGTGCCTTTCATAAAGCATTTAAGAGACCCTCAGGAAGGCTCCCAAACACAGATCACTCAGGTGTCACCTTCTCCTTCCTCTGAAAAGCAGTTTCATACATTTGCATTTCTTTTATCAAAAAGAAAAGGGGTCATATACCACATCCTAACAATGACTGAATTTTGTGTCCCTCTGGCAGCTCACTGGCCTCAGGAGGAGGTAAAAGCATTTTATTTTGAGTTTTGTGAGCTCGAACACCCCGGAATAGTGCACACCTGTTGGCAAAGCCAGAAGTGGCATTCTGCTGCTGACCTACAGAGGAATCATCCTGAGGAGGTGATGACCCAGGTCTACAGGGGCTGCTGGGGAATGAAATCTATGGATCTAAGATGCACTGACATTCTGCCCACAGCAAATGAGACTTATGCAGGTGCCTTCTAGGAATTAAAACTACGTGAACGGATGTGCTCTTAAGCCAAAGACATGTGCAGTACATCAGACAACCAAGATGCTCCTTCTCTTCATCAAACAGCACACAGGCTGGTTACGAGTATTAAGAAAGGGGCTTTATGTATTCTCTAATAAGAAAGTAATACATCTAGACATCAAGTAGCTGCAGCCACCTAAATTTTAGTATTCCTAAACATTTGTAAAGAGGGCACTGATATTTCAGACCTTATTATAAGTTCTATTTTAATAGGTAGATTATTAAATTAGCTCAGAATAGCAATTTATTTAACCCTGACTCTGAAGAACAGCAGAGCATCAAATACTTAATTTTTAGGATTTGAGTTCATTAAAGAAATCATAGTAATTTACCAGGGCATTACAAGAGTCAACATCTGTTAAACCATCCTTGTGTGCTCCTAGTTGGATCTTCTCCATTAAAAAAACCCCATATGGTTGATAAAATTAATATGGAGAAAATATAAATTAAGTTTTCCTCAAGAAGCTTTATCTTTAGTTTACTTAATGCACCTGTCCCAAACCACATTTCTAAGAGATTACTTTCCAGGTGAATGGAGAATTTTGGAACAGAACTAAAACCATTCAAGAGAAAAAGCAGAACATCAAGGAAACTTCTGCACTTGCACATCTCCTATCCTTTATAAGTGTAAGGAAATTGCACACTACAGACACAAATATTACAGAAATTACAGCAGTAATGTAAAATTTCTAAAGGAAGTTTTCTATTTTCTATAAAACACCCGGACTACAAAATTGACATCGATATTCAAGACCACTGCATACTGCTGCTGATTAAGGAACACCGAGAGGTTAAGATCACAATGTGCACTTGTACTACACAATTCACTTTGAACTCCCAAGTCTAACCTATTGACAAGCCCCCACAACGTCAGTCCTGTTCACAAACCAGCAGAACGAACACTTGTGCATCAACAATGCTCAGCATTATAACGTGCTTGTAACAACGACTTCTTTCATCCAGCATCTCGTACTATTCTGATGTACCCTGATACACTGCTGTCAACAACCCCAGTGCACTCGTGAGAATCATCCTTTATCATCCAACTGTAACCCCTAATTGTAACCTGCCAGTGCAACCCATGCAAAGGGAACAACGTGCATTTTCATTTTTTTATGCTGTTGATTTCCTGCATTAAACTACATCAACACAAAATGTTTAACTTTCCACTCAAATTTTTGAAGCAATTTATGAGTCCCAACATATTGGCAAGGGACTCAGAGCTTTGTTCAAGAAGTGAAACCAACTGGGTGGAGTATCTGGTTAAAAACTGTGTACCAAATTTCATCCACAAAGCAAGCCCTATAGAGCAAATATTCAACACCATTATTTAAGTGAAACTTAAACAGTCACAGAAGATCCTGCTCCTGAATGGGCATTGAATGGGCAGCTAATTCTGATATTCTCGTCACTACCACTGAATGAATCTTTACCGTAACACCTTCGGCACATTTGTAAATAGCACTGCTTCTGCTTTACACCATGACTTAAGTAATACCTGTGAATGCCAAATAGAATGATGTCATTTTTTAGCTAATTAATTACAAGTGAACAAATATCTGAATGAATATGCCTATTTTCTTCTTCATGAACACCAGGTCATACAATGTCCCAAACAGGGAGCAGAAAAATTCCTCAAGTCCTCCACCGTTCCCTCAATTTCAAGGGCAAAACTACCAGAATTTGACAACAGAGCCAGCAAATACAGACAAATCACTAAACATGATTGTTGCTCTTAAAACCCTCTGATCACTCCTGATGACAAATAAAGCATCTTTCATGCAGTTCATGTGCTGCGTCTACTTCTGGATTTCTGATGCGGTGTCAGCTCAACATCTGGGGTAGGTTTTGCAGAAATTCCTGTGTAAGAGAAATACTTTTCTCTGCCTTTGCTGCTGATTCATATTTTGAGGCTCCCCAACCTGGCTCTCAGCCTGAAGCTACAGAAATGGCTACTACCAATCCTCTGGTAATGGACAACAACTCCACCTCCAGATGTAAAGCAGAGTGGAAAACAACATCTGTGTACTCTGAAAACACCAACATCGACCCACTGTGAACCATCAAGCACATAGGGACTGTTCAATAACCCCACACAGAAACAGAGAGGTTAAAAAGTGGGTTACATGTTCTACATTGTACCTCTGCTACCATATAAAGTGTGCCATCGAACACAGGATGGCTAAAATAAGCACACGAGTATCACTTCAGCTCCTCCCAAACAACGAGGACAGGAAAGTCACATGTTAGTAACCACTACTAAGGATAACTGAAGTGTAAAACAGTAAAAATGGTTAGGATGTGAATTGTTGCAGAAAGGGTATTTTAAGTTTCAAAGCCAGAAGAAGATGATCTACAACAAAAAAAGCACTTTGGTAGTAGCAGCTAAAGACCAGAGTTGGAGAGTTCAAACAGAACAGATGAAGCTGAAGAGGTACTGACTGGCACTTCATACATATGAGTTCTGTGTATCTAAAGGCTCCAGAGATTTTTCTGCCGGTCACACAGCGTGGTATTTATCAGGATACTTGGGAGAACACTTTCATGACCACATCTAAGTCTCAGAAGCACACACAGACTCACCTCTTAGGAGATTCTAATTGATTTTTCTAGCTTTTCATACCTATAACCTAATTTTGAAGTAGTGGCAATTATTTTAAAAAACCCAAACCACATTTCTTTGCAACAGTCAAGTCTCAGCAGTTTCAAGATGTTGTGTGGCACTAGGGGCATTCTGTGCTGTGCCTGAACCACTGTGAGCATTACAGATCCTGCCTCAGCCTCTGCTTCTGACCAGTTCCTCACCCCGACTCAAGCACTCCCTCCTCAGCAAGGGGGAGCACAGAACTGACCTGGAGGAAAATGAAACACTTGGGCAAGATACATGATTTAAGGTAAAATGAAGTATTTCCAATCAGGCCTTTAAAGAAAACTCGTCAATCTTTGCCCATTTCAATTATATTTGGAAGGAAACAAAACAAAACAAGCCACCAAACCCTGAGGTACTAATATAAATTTTTAACATTTTGCTCAATTTGTGAATGACTTGCTTTACAGTTATGATCCTAACAGGAAAAAAAACCCGTGAAGTAAACATTCATTTGTAGATACATAAGATTAGCCCCTGGTCTTCAACATTCCTTATTCCTCAGTATTAGGGAATCCATGCTATATATTCAGTAATTTCTATTTCAGCCTCTCTAAGTATGCCAGGTTATCAGTACTCGAAATGACATTTCAGAGGTTTTTTTTTCAACCTGCAGTCATGACTATATTAAATGAGCCCAGCTTTTTACTAACATCAAAATCAAAGTATTTTTTAATTTTTTTAAAATTTTGACATGGTTCACATTCAATTCAGCTTTCCACTCCTTGGCAGAGAAGTGTGCAAAAGAAGTTTAACTTGGGTATATTTAATGTATTTTTAAAAATACTTGGTTTTAAATGAAGTGCTTTTCCCAGGTGTATAACATAACCACACCTGGGACTTACAGAATTATCTCACTGTATTGACAGTAACGATACAATTGCTTTTGAGACAACTAAGAGCTGCAACTCACTGGGAACTCCTGAGGGGCACCTGCCAAGTCCCTTCAGTTCCCCTCTGTCACGTGTCTGTCACAGGAGCCAGGGCAGGCCCAGAGCACCAGGGCAGCTGCCCAGGGCTGCCCGAGCCTCCCGCCCCGGCAGGTACCAACCCCCCCACGCAGGGCAGGAAGCAGAGGCTGCCAAGGGAAGCAGGAGCTCTCCCTGCCCACACACAGGGCCCTCTGGGAAAGGCTGCAGCAAAGGGCAGCCCTGGAGCAGCAGAGCTGGTTCTGGGCAGCGCTGCTGGACACGGGAGGAGCCTTTCTAACACAGAAATGTCCTTATAGCTCAGCGGGTGCTTTCTGGATCAACTGGACCCATCCAGGGCGGTGCTTTCTACGTGTTCCCAGAGCTTAACAGCAAATCCATAAAAACATTTGACAACTACACCCTCCAAGCCTCTCTGTTCTGGCCCTAGGGGCACCAGTTGTAATGAGTGTGCACATATTTCCACAAATTATAGCCTACAGCCCATCTCCTAAAACCATGTTGGAGCATCTCAGTGTAGAACTTTCAAAACCACTTTCAGATCACGCTACTGTTCTCTACAAATGACACTCTAAGCTCAAAAAAACCAACCCCAAAAACCAAACCAAACCAAAATCTGCACTACATATATTCAGGCTCCACCACTGCTTTTGAATTTACCTCTGAGTTTTTTGTTTTCCCACCAAAGTGATCAAATGTTTTATCTACCTTTTCTAACACAGACAAGAATTTTAAATTTGCCTATTCCAGGCTCCTCAAAAATCTCTCAAAGAAACCATCATAAACCAAACA
This sequence comes from Neodrepanis coruscans, assembly GCA_013400695.1. Lineage (NCBI taxonomy): Eukaryota > Metazoa > Chordata > Aves > Passeriformes > Philepittidae > Neodrepanis > Neodrepanis coruscans. The sequence goes on along the minus strand of VYZS01091028.1, from coordinate 19,499 downwards.
ACACAACCCACCCAAAATCGAACAATGCCCCCCCAGACTGTATAAAGTATAAAATTAAAAAAGCACTTCGGTAAGTTTGAATATAAAATAAATACAATCAATCAAGAAAGATTATTTTTTTAGAAATATTTTAAATTCTATTGTGCTGCCAGGAAGACCAAAATCAAAGGTAATGGGGACAAGTGGTGAAATAAGAGCTATGATCTAACAAAAAATTTTAAAATTGCCACATTCTAATGAAAAGCTGCAATTTGCATATTACTAGAAATACCGTATTTGTCCCAGGTAACAGAAACACAAAACCCCTCACAACCCCAAAGCCCACTACTCTCAAGGTTAACAATATTGTGATGACCTTGAGCCTGGCCTTGAATTTAGTAAGTACCAACTCTGCAAGAAAAGGGTAATTTTCAATCCCTGTGCACACTTCAGTTTAAATAACGCTCCACTGTTTTTTTTTTTCTTTAAACAACAACAGTGTTATACTGCGATCCTCAATCCAACAAAGGAAGCCAGTTTTGCAACTGGTATTCTCTCCTTATCTTTCCCCATCCTGCCAGTTTGGGTTCAATGCTTCCTCTCTCTTCAGCTCCTGAACAGTTCAGCACATGCAGTTTAGGAACTGCAGGTTTAGGGCAGGTGGGAGAGGAGAATACAATCATCAGTAAAGTAACAGCCTTCTCACAAAGCGAAAGAAAAACTAGTCTGACACGGCTTTTCTTTAGATTTTTTTTAGTCACCGAGTACCTTTGGGCTGTCACAGGTAAATCACACCCTCCTTCCACCATCCAACAAATTCTTTCAGGAATTGAAAGAGCTCCCCCACCCCCCTTAAGCCTTCGGCCCAGTCATAAGCAGCTCTGAGACAGAGATCCAAGTGCCAACATTGGGAAGATCCGAGTTTCACGAGCACAACGTTACTCTGCCAAGCACTTAAGACATGCGCAGCCATCACGGGAAGTAGCGGAACATCTTCTGTAGCAAGACGAACCCCCCTGAATTGGATCCTGCACGATGACTGCTCACTAACCAGCCTTACTCAGAAGGCAATCTTTGCAGAACACTAATTTAGAATTTAGCAGAAGACATTCACGGTAGATGGGGTATGTGAAAACTAATTGCGTTTATTAAAAACTCTTGTATTATACTAAAAAAAGCCGTCAGATCACATTAGCCCAGTACCAACAGACGATCAGCACCTACAAGGGACATCCCACTTTCCTACATCCTAACCGCTGCAGGGAAAAACAGGGAACCACTAATTCTGCCCGAAGCTCCAGCAAAGCTGTACCACATCAGCAGAAGTGAGAAGGGCGTGCAGGACATTTGCCTGGTCTCTCCCTCTGCCCACGCTCGGGTGCAGAATTCGCTTGGTTAAGAACTGCCCAGGGTACCAGGAGCGGCTCTTTTCCAGCAGCCCCCCAGCTGCCGGGGCTTACGGGCAAGAGCCGGTTCGAACTTTCCAGCCGATTGCCACGACCCCTGACAACGGGAGCAGCTTCACACGGCAACGATCTTCCTTCGCTGTGGGACCGCAGAGCGACCTGAAGCCCGGCCGTACATCTAATATCTGCCCCCGGAGATCGCTGCCGGCACACGTTCAGCTTTTAGTCACTTCTCTGGGGCTTGTTTTCACGAGGGTTTGTACACTTGGGTCAACCCCGCTCCGCCTTTCAGTAAGCAACTGCCGTACCCGCTTTGGTGCCTGACGCGACGGTTCTGTTCGGGATTCAGACAGAACTACGGACACACAATCCCCGCTCTGCTCTCCCGAGGGGGCTGTCGGCTCGGGGCGATGGCACGGCTCGCCGTCCCCTCTCACCACCGGGATGTCGCAGGCCGCCGAGGGGCGGGGAAGGCTGCGCGCCGCGGGCACCGCCAGGAGCGGATCTCCGGAGGCGGTGGGAGCGGCAGCGCCGACAGCCCCGCGGGGAGAGGCGGTGCCCGGCTCCCCCCCCCCCGCCGCTGACCGACGGCCCGGCAGCCCCGCCCCGCGGGGGAACAGGGAACAGGCCCCGGGCCCGTCAATAGCGGCGAACACCGCCCGGTGCCGTCGTNGGAACGGAAACCCGCGCGCACGCGCCCTGCGCCTCTTCGTCCGCTCCGCGACGTCAGCGCGGAGGGGCCTCGGCGGCCGCTCATTGGCCAGGACTGCAGCTCTCGGGCCGTGACGCAGAGCGCGGCGAGGCTCCCGATTGGGCCGGCGGGCCCGGGCCCTGCGCCGCGCTGATTGGCCGGGCGGGCCCACGTGCCCCCAGTGACGTCACGGTCTCCGGGTCAGCGGCGGCGGGCGCGCGGCCAAGGGCGATTCCCGGCGGGAATGGCGGCGGGGACGGGGCACGGCACTCAGCCTCTGCAGGGCCGCCTCGAGCAGCCCCGCCGCTGAACGCTACTTTAACAACACGCTTTGCCGAGAACCTCCCTTAAAGCCGGGGCTTCGCCACGTGCGGCAGCGAATTCGACTTCCAAGATCCAATTCCAAAAAAGCGCGTTCTCACGATTTTTTATCAATTTTGTGACGTGACTCTCCCTTTGTCAGCCGTGGTGTTGCCCAGAGCCCGCGCAAAGACCAGTTCTGAGTGTCCACACGTGGGGTCGCGTTCAGCCTCCGAGGCTGGCTCGGTACAAGTGAAAAAAGGCACCGCAAACCCCCAAAACAACATAAAACCCCCTCGGGCCCCGCAGAGAAAATGCCGTGCTGTTCTATCACACGTTCAGGACAAGATCCTTCACCCAGTGTCCCTCAGACATTTAGAACATGGCCTGGGTTTGCTTTTTCCTCTGAATTTACTTCTGTTGGTCATTGCTTAGAAGGGGAAGAAATTCGAAGAGATACCAATACTGGTTAAAATTTACTGTAATACTTTAGTATGCCTAGGACAAATCAAGAAATTTTAGCTGCTATTTGAATCCACACCATGCATCCTTCAGCTCTGGGTACTCTTCAAAGAGCATCTGTATCTGGCCAAATTTCAGTATTCCTTCCAGAAGTAGTTTCTGTGAGCCTTTAGTAAACCTTTAGTCCTTTGGAAACATAAATTTCAAGATGTAGCAGCTGCATTAAATAACTCAGAACTACCTGTGTGTCACAGCCATTCTAACGGTGTGGTGACATCCCATAACTCTGAACTACTGAGCTGAAAATAGGTGGGTACTTTCCCACCTCTGATATGAGCGCTTTTCAAAAAACTGTTTACCTAGTGAGACACTGTAAGATTTGCAAACTGGAATGCTGGTCTACAGAACCCTAAACCCTGTAGTTTCCAGCTCCCTACCTAAGGAATATTCCCAGGTCTAAGGATCCATTGTGCATATCCACCACACTCTGGGGATTAAACCATCCTATCGTTCTATTTGCAATGCTTTTCTGACAAATATCTTATTGTTTCTTGGAGTAAAAAACCCCAACAAATACACCACTTTGTTGGCCTTGCTTGAAGCTCCTCTTCATGTAAACGTACCTCATATTTGTTGTGTCTTATTTTCAACGCTCTTCTGACAAAACAACGGCAACAATTCAAGCCCCTTCTTATAAAAAGACACTTGTCCTTCCAGATTGTGGGAGGAGCAGGAAAACACCGTGCCGTTTGTGCCGCTGGTGTGAGGGGCAACAGCCACTTCTCAGCTTCTGAGACTCGCAGTGTACGAGGGAAGCCCAGGAGCCGACTTCTTGGGGGAAACACCAGAGTCCACGGGTGTTCCACGGAAGGGATCTTTGTTCTTGGGAGAGCAGGAAACCACACTCTCAAAGAACATGCCAGTAAACGCTGCAGCGAAGCAGGCAAACTCTTACCCACTGTTTTTGAGGGGGAACCACGAACCCCAGTAACCCCCCCAGCCAGGCCGCTCAGCAGGGCAGGCTCTCCTGTTTCCCCACTACAGCCAGCCCACCTTCCCGACCCTGGCGAAGGCCGCCCGTCACACCACACCTGCGCACGGGCACGGTGGGGGTCTGGGAGGCTGCACAAAACCACGGGGGGTGTCCCCCTTACGCCTCTTTCACACCATCACCTACAAACCGAGGAAAAAAACACCCGCTGGACACCGCGTCCGGCGGTGGGCTGTTTATTGAGGAACCCGGCGCTGACACGGTAGAGCCGCCTCAGCCCTTCCCCCCGGGCTGCTGGGGCAGCCTGAAGCCCACCAGCCCGGCCACCTCCTGCGGCGACCGCTCTCCGCGGCCGTGGTACTCTCGGTGCAGGGCGGCGTGCTGGCGGGCGCTGCGCAGCAGGCACAGGTAGGTGGCGGCCTGGAAGTGCAGCTCCTGCTGGGCCCGGCACAGCTTCTCGCTGGTCACCTGCGGGCACCGACGGTCAGGGCGGCGCCGGGGCCTCACCAGGCCCCGGGGCCGCTCTCGCACGGGCGGGGGAGGGCGGGGCGGAGCGTACCCGGTGCGCGCGGAAGGCGGCGAGCACGTGGCGATAGGCGGGGCTGTCGCGATAGGGGCGGCCGGCGGCGTGGCGGATCTCGCGCAGGAGCGCGCGCAAGGTGCGCAGGGGGGTGCCCAGCGCCGCCATCTTCCGCCAGGGCGGGCTGTCGAACGCCGAGCGAGCGAGCGCCTCCGCTCGCCCATCGCCGCCACCGCGGACCGAACGCCGGAGGTCGCGCCCCCGCCTGGCGCTGCGGTAGCCGAGCGGGGTCGCTGTAAGGCTGCGGGGAAGCCGAGTTAGGCCGCGTGTCTGCGGTCTCCGGCTGAAAAGGGTCTACAGGTCTCGTTAGAGCCCGCGGGGAACGCCCAGCAACAGCCCCAGCAGTTCCAGACACACGGCGGGTCACGGGCGCCTGGATAAACTCTGCGGCGCGAGTGAGGGAAAATAAAAAAAAAAAAGAGAGAAAAAATAACCCACCCCAGATGGGACTCGAACCCACAATCCCTGGCTTAGGAGGCCAATGCCTTATCCATTAGGCCACTGGGGCTGCGGCGGGAAGCACTCGCCCCTGCGCCTACTTGTCTCCTGCGCCCCGCCCCTTTGCCTTTTATGGCACGTGCCCGAGGCCGCGCGGGTCCCTGGGAGCCGCGGGGGGGCCGCGGGTCGATCCCTGAGGGGCCGGGACAGCGCGCGGGGAGCGGCGGCCGTGGCCGTGGCCGTGTCAGAGCGCCGTCCCCAAAACAACGAAACATCCCCCCAAAGCCTCCAGGGATGACCCTTCGAGTGAAACTTTTTCTCGTCTTTTAGTTTTTGTGAGAAATCACGGAGACAAGACTGATCTGTACATTCCTCTTTATTTAATACAGCACAGACACCTGACACATAAAAAAAAAAGTACACTCATGAAAAAGCCTGTCGCGGTCACGGACAGGGAACAGCTACGCCGAACTGAATAAGGCTCCTACTGCAGAACAGGGGTCTGCCGGCAAGGTCGGATCCCAGAGCAAAGTCTGCTGCCAAAAAAAGAGCTTCGCGTTCCTTTCAGGAAAGCAGAAAAGGGCAAGTCCCTTCCGAAAGAGGTGAAGGCAGTGTTACCTGCAAGCTGCAGGATACAAACCCCGTTACTGTGTTTGGATCAAAGCACTGATAAAAGTAAATGCTCTCCAGTTACTCTTGCAGAGGGTCAATAGTCCTGACCTCTGAAAGCGTTGGACTGCTCAGGGATAGCAAAACCTGAGTACCTGGAAGGAGTGAAAACGTCAAGTAGTCAACACAGAAGAGAGTCAAAATTAGCCTCCCTGACAGGGCTCTGCTACTCGCAAGCGGGAACGTGCAGGGGAACAAACCGGCTTCCCAACTAACAAAAGACTATCAGCCATTAAACTGACCAGAACAAGATACGCATTTGGAACTGACGCAGGCTTTTGTGGCAGCAGCTTCTTCCTTTTCCTGCATCAGTTCAGGATGGAGAGAAAGCAGGCACCAGTTCCTCTGGCAAAGAGCCTTACACACTTTAAAAAAATTAAAATACAAAAAAGGGAGACAGGTGTATTTACAAAATCCATGGCTGGTACAGTACATCATTTTTAAGACACACTAAATGCTACAATCTTTCAGGTCCTGAGATTATTACAAAAAAACCCCCCAACAACTCAAAACTTGTGTTCAGGTCCAGTTTTATAAGGAGAGAGGAAAGAAACCACACATTTAAAACACAGTATCCCTTGAAGTTATTGGAACACATCTCCCTAAAAATTAGAAATGAAAGTAGTGCTAACCACCCAAATGTAGCTGCATTTGGTTGTTCAGGCTTGTTGTCACAAGAAAGGGAGCGTTTCATGGGGCACTTTCCCTGGAAAGCTCATCAGGTAAGCACAAGGCTGTTGGGATCCTCTCTCCGTCGCTAAGCCCTATGATCCAAAATGTGCGAGTGTTAAAAGGAGGAAGGTGATCTTGTACAAATTCACGCAGGTCTGAGTAAAGCATCACAGGAATCACCAACTCAAACAGGTTTGCCATCTCGTAGTAACTGTGCATTCCTTTGTTCGAAGCCGAGGAATGCAAAGAATTCTAGCTGTGATTTAACACTCATTTATAAAAAAAACCCTCGGCCAGCCTTTTGTTCCGAGCTCCCCAGTGAAAGGCAGCAAAACAGTTTCCCAAGCCCTTTATTGTCTGGGGGATCACAGCAAATCAGGTAGAGCTAAGCTGGCTATATCCAAACTTGCTACAATATTTATGTACTAAAAATGACAACAAACAAAGGACACGGAGGCCAAACTGCTGTCGAGGGCATGATCCCCATTGCCATTAGCTGTGCAGGGCACTCTTCTTCACTGAGCCTCTTTTATCAGGCAGAATTAAAGGGACTTGCACCCACATCTAGTGTTTTTTTTCCCCAATAAAATATTCTGAACATAGAGATTTTGTATCATCAGAAATTATCATAACAGATGCCTTTTTATTATAAGCACCTGATAGAGAATGCCAACATTTTAAAGATTACTCATTAAATGCTTCTAACCCATAGTAAAAAAAAACTACAAGAGACAAATCACATAACAAGGATACTAGTTTAACTGCTAAAATATAGCGCTTCTCAGTAGACTTCTGGGGGTAAAAAGTAGTAGTTAATTTTGTGGTTGGTTTTTTTTTTTTTTTTAACAGTAGTCCAAAAATAAAATTTCTCCATCTATTTCCAGTACAGATCTTGAGAACTATACAAGAACGTGGTACTAATTGCTACATGATGGAATCACCGGCAATAAAACACATACTACAGTTCTCTTCTCTGAGCTAAACTGTTATTTGTAGTTACATACAACAAGACTAAAAGAGCAGTGAGAAATACCTGGGGATTGTGATTTAGCTTTTACTTAGCTGGTAACTCCCCTTGTTTAGAAGCAACTTCATTTCAGTGAGAAATTGAATTCACTCCTGATGTTGGAAAGTAACCTGTGATGTCTCATTATTTTCTCCCCAAATCCAATCTGTACATTAAAAAACATTGCTGCAGCTTCTTAAACCGATTGTGAGAGCTGAATATTCCAAAAAACTCTCAGACTAAAACCTGTCGTAAGAGGCCATTTTAGCTTCCCTCTCAAAGCAACTTCATGACACTTGACACTACATGTTGCATCAGTGAAAGGGTTTCTTTTTTAAAATAACATTTTTTTTTCATGTTAGCAAAAAAGTTCTGCAGTACAGACATTCAAAAATATTCCATTTTCTTTGGGTAAAACTTCAATAGGTGTTAAGAGGGAAAGGAATGCATGTAACACTGAAACACATATACTTATCTGCATAGTTGATATTAGTGACTACTAATCAAACTAAGGCTTTATCTGGAAAACAAGGACACAACAAAGTTTTTTCCCCCCGCTCCTCTGATGAAATCTGCTAAGTCTCAAAGTAGCTCTGGCTGCATCAGCAACTACATGGTTTGGCCTACGATGGTGGCATCTCCTGACTAGTTTTGGTTGATTCTCTACTGCTCTTTTTCTCTTGGTACTAGACAGTAGCAAACACGATTATCTGTCAATAAAAACACTTCTGGACACATTGCTAGGGAGAAAAAAAAAAACCTAACATAAAAAACCCCTTCTCGCACTGTACATGATAGGAGTCAAAGAATGGACACTGCTTGCTTGGGATTACTTCATAATGAAGAAAAACTTACTACTTAATGGTTGTTTTTAAGCAGGAAATGACAGCAAGGGAAGAGACAAATACGCTTCCAGATGGTTGTGGTGTTGTGTTTCCCCCCCCCCGCCCCCGCCGTTGCCCTGTAGAATTATAGCTGTCAAAAACGGCTACAAAATACAGACCTATATCCTTGACTACTGACAAGATTAGGGGGATTTTATTTATGAGTGTGCAAAACCACCTGGGAATTTTTGTACTTCCCCAGTTTTGGGCTAGTTCCAGGCCATGTTGATCTCTCAGCGTAACTCATAACAGCAGCAGGGTTTTCTACAAACCCAAAAGATTATTACAGCAGGAAGGGATCACCAGGTCATAGAAAAAAGATGATGAAGTCACACCAGAAGTCTCCACAAACAAAGCGCTCCCCTACACAACTGTCATCTTTCCTGTGGCCTAGTAAGTGGACTCCTGGCTGCTTATTTGGGCAGTGATTTCTTAAGCAGTAGACAGAGTATCACAACAGCTGCACTTGTTAAAAAAGACTGCAACAGTCAGCCATCACCAGCAGCTGTAGATTCCCACAGATCATCCTAGGATGAAGACCACATGTGGCCAAAAGGGAATTAAACAGTAACACAGGTGGATGTGGCAAATTTCACTGAAGTAACTTCACTGATGCACCTAATATAGATAAAGAAGCACCTCAACTATCACTCCAACTGGCTGAGCTACCAGCAGCAGACCTATCTTTGGCACCACTGAAGTGGTAGGAGAAATCCACCTGTGGTCTAGTTTATGTAATAGGTTTACTCAAACATGTGAAGACAAGCCAAGAACTGAGTTAGGCTATTCTCTCTCTGCCACAGGAACATCTTGTATCATACTTTCTGTTTTCCAGACTGGTTCTCCACCCATGAAGGGCTCTTCATTCCATTTCCATTCTGTAAAATAAATGCTTCCTTTTCGTATTGCAACTCAAAATTAGATCTTCCCCAGGGGAAGCACATCACAGATCTAGAACAGTCTAGTGATGCATATACATGTTAACGTTTAGTACTTGGTCAACAAGTCAATTGCTAAATTCAGGTATTCATGTTTATAATAATAATCATAAAATGGATAGATCCTCATCATAAAGCTGTTAAAATCACTAGATCATCTATTGCAGATAGCTAATTTTGTCAGAGAACAAGGAAACAAGCACGACACTAGTATGAGGGTTCACCTGCAGCTAACAACACATGAACTCACTGTTTGCTTTTAGCGAACAAACCATTAATGAAATCTCAATAAATTAAGAAAAAGTACAACCAGAAAAGTACTTCATAGTGAGGAACTTGGGCAGCATGTGAAGCATAACCAGATTTAAATTCTGTAAGCAGCTGTACTCTTGAAGATTTTACTAAATTCCTTCTTACATATGATGCACAGTGGAAAGTGACAACTTTAAGTGTAAGAATCCTTGCAATAACTGGTGTGAAGCAGATGTGATTAGCTACACACCAGATTCCTTGCAGTTCATCTCAACTCAAACTTGTTCCAAGCTGATGTTTTAACTTTCCTTCCCCGCCACATGTCCTTGTGGTTGTCAGCCACAGATCTTTGCCTCAATAATTGTGTGAAACGGTCCAGTAGTTAATAAGGTCGCCCAACAGGGCCCATAATGTTTTACTCATGACCTAAGAAACAAATTTAAAACATCCAGAGAAATATGCAAACAGTTTCATTCCCATTGGCCACTTCCTTTCTCTCATGCACATTTATGCACACTCATGCACACTCTCTTTTATTGTACTGCCATCTTTGCACAAACGTTCACCTTTAAGTAGTGTTTAACAGAGCTGGGGAATGCAGAAGGATGAACAGGTTTCAAGAATATTGCTGTGTATGCGTGTGTGTCTTGCATGTGCGTGGGAGAGAAAGAATGCACAAGCACACAGAACCAATGCCATGGTACAGCAGCGATGAAGTTACACACATTACACACTTGTTTTTTTTCACTCTTTACAAAAGGGAAAAAAAAGTATAACAGCATAAAGCCATCTTGGCAAGCTTAAGATTTTCTTCCAAAATGCCTTCCAGCACTTCAGGATCTCTGAGAAAAGTTTAAAGAGGGTAGGGAAATAAAATTAAAAAAAAGGCACTTAAACAAAGGACAAAGGCCTGAATCAAGTAAGTCATGGAGGGTAACAGCCATTTCACCGGAGCTTGGACAAATCAAGGTCTACCAACTTTTTTTTAATTTCTATAAAATTAAAATTGCATAAAGTGTTAATTAATTAGTCATTTACCTACTGCTTTTATGTTCTGGTTCCTTTTATGAAAAAAATCAAACCAAACAAAAAACCCAAAACAACAAACAAGCCCAAACAAAAAGCAAGTGTCCCTTTAATGATTTCCCCCCAATTTAGTAAAAGATGAAAAAATCAGGTGTGGGAGGAAGCCTTCCACACAGTTTGGCCTGGCTGTAGGTTTTCCCTGCAATGCCATCTTAAAAAAAAAAAAATTCCAAAACAGAAGCAGAAGGGGGACCATTGCGCTTTCACCAATGCACTCAAAACCAAACCAAAACACCCATCAACCCCAACACCCCAACATTTCTAATCCATCTGTGGGCAAAAACTAATCAAAAGAAAACAAAAAACCCCTGTAAACTAGATTAAAATTTGCTAATAAATACAGCTGAAAGTTCATTTTACGAATGTAGCAGCAAATGTGACAAAGTTAGTTGGAGTCCAAGATGACTCCCAGAGGGTTACTGGTTCACACAACTGATGGCAGTTTGGGAGAGTTGCAAGATTTCTCTGTTTTCATGTCCTCAAGGGTCTTGCACCAAGTGGAGAAGGAGTGTGGAGGAAGGGTCAGGTGATGGGACTGCAGGAACAAACAGGCTTTAACACCTGCCCCACCCCTAAATCTGTGCATCAGACAACTTTGATCAAACAAAAAGCAGAACCCAAGTAATTAAGTTACTTCTGATTAGCAGAAAACAGATGTGAAACCCACAGCATCCACACTTGACTTAGTTGATCAATATTTAGTCATGTTCCTCAAATCAACAGAGGAGGCTGGACAAAGCAACATTTACATCTCCAAGTGGGAGAACACTGCAGTTATAGTCCAAAGTATCAGGAAACTTTGCAGCCAGTTTTTCATTTAGCCTGCCTTCTTTCTTTGCAAGTGTCTCTAAGGATTTAAATAGCTACCACAACTTTGGGACTTTGGATCATGTAGCAGAAAATACTACCCAGACGGTTTTAACATGTAAAACCTATGTTTGAAGTTATTGCTTGCATTTGTTTAGGGCTTTCAGAGAGCTTGACATGTTAGCTCATATACAGTCCCCAAACCAAGTTTAGCCCTGCTGCCTGGAAAAGACAGCTATAACTTGGCTTTCTTATTGCTTGTGAATACTGAGGGTTTATTTAGTATGTACAACTACAGTTTATTTATTAACAAAGGCCCTTAAAAAGTAGTAAAAACTTGTGGGGGAAACGTCTCCAGAAGAGCTGCTGTGCAGAAAAGAGTAAAACATTAACCTAATTTTGTATTTGGATGCTGCAGCAATCTTTCCCTTCCGCATCCTGTCTACACTACCTGCAAAGGTTCACTTCCTTTGATTTGGCCTTGATAGGTTTAACCAGGGAGAAAAGGAACAGCAGTGAAAGGGTCAACATTCCCTATGTTGCTCATTCCAAAGAAGCTCAGGAGGATAGTGACTGAAAACAGTTACCCGCTGGGGGGCTGTTTGAACTAATGTCACAAACAACGTATGGTCATCTTTATTCTCCCCATCCTCCTATCTATTTCCACAAGTAGTATTAGTTTACTTCTTTCCCCAGACTGAGAAGCTCAACAGGACACAAAGGCAGGACTGCTCCTACTCTCAGATTTAGAGAGGATACTTTTCAACTGAAGATGAGGCATACTTCCAGGAAGAGAATGTTGAAAGGGAATTTGTGCTGTAGTTACAAAGGGCTCCAAGTCTCCCAGTCTAAAATTTCATTAAGTATGAAGACAAAAAATGGTAATTTGAATGAGATGCCTTGGTGAGGAAAACATAGAAGAGGTAGAACTCTTAGGACAGGGTCTTTTAAATATATTGCTGCCCGATGGCTCACCGCCACAACTCCCTTAGCTACATGCATTGTTAAAACTGTCAGGTTTGACAGAGTCAAGAGGATTAACATCCTGCCAAAACCATTGGGCTCAAAAAACAGAAGTCTTCCTTCAACCCTTCCTGGAGAAAAGAGGGAAAAAAATCAGATAAAGCTTGCATTCTAAATAGTTTNACATGTAAAAGAAACCTGCAAGCTCGAAATAATCTAGCAAAAAACATTGAAAATTCATTATTCATGGGTCAAAGTCTCTAAAAGGTGAGATGACCAGTAGCCCCTGGTTCAGTCTCAAGTCAAACTACTGCAAAAAATTATTTACTAGGAATTTCAGCATCTCTGGTCAAAGGAATGTTTCAGGGCTGAAGGAGGAGGGCATCATACTATTTTATTTGCTCCTTTCCCCTATGACTTACTTCAGTTTCTGCCATTCTCACCTTTTATCTGATAGCGCAAGGGACTCAACAGCAATGTTCTGTCCTAGTGTCAAAAGTGCAACATGTGCTGGATACCTCCTAATCTTACATGTGAACCAGTTCATGTATTGCT
>VYZS01091027.1:1099-11720 GCA_013400695.1 Neodrepanis coruscans | reverse complement strand
AAAACAAAAAGAGAGAAAAAAGAGAGATCTGCATGAAAAACTAGGGAGAAATAAAATTTGTATTTAACATTCATAGAAATCCAGGTGGAATAGCTGAGTAGTAGCACAGTTTCCTGTATATAGTATAATGTCTCCATGGCCTCTGAGTTGTTGACTCTTCTTGGGAGTCTACTTCTCAAGAAAATGCTAGAAGCACACTGAGTAAGCAAAAAGACCCATTGTTTATGACAACTGCACTGACTTTTACAGCTTTCAAAACTGGATATGTGTTTCCAGGCTTTCCTTGCAATGTCAAAAAATTATATAGATATAATCCAAATTTAAATTATGAACATATTTAGTAAATGTCCTGTATGTCATGTCCTCAGTAGAAAAAGCATTTTGGAGTATCAGAATATTCCTATTAAACCTGATTAAAATATGTATTCTGCAATTGCCTAAGATTTGCAAACTCTTATGTGATATGATTATGTCTTGGAAATGAAAGAAGTAAGGGATTTCAATAAGAAAGTAGCATTGTGAATAGTCAGTGTAATACATAAAACAGCACAATAAAATACAGCCACAGAATTTCTTTGAGTAACTCGCAGATGTTGTTCTGGTATAACATTATGGGGGAGGTGATGTAAATTTTTTATTTAAAATTTTCTGGTTTCCATCCTATTGTAAACTGGAAAGCGGTAAAGTAAACTGCAACTGCATATGAGAAGCAGCAAACTTTAATGGTGATTACATTTGGCATAGCAGGAAGAAATTTGCAGTTCCTCCATATGGAGGTGAACAAAGAACTACATCACACTGGGAGGGAACTTGAGCAGATTAATTAGGTCTCTGAGCAGCCAGATAGGGACTCCTGGGCTCTCCAGTGTGCTTATATTCTCATACTATCTTCGGAGACTGGAGCTTGCAGATGCACTAAGCAGTGGCCCAACTCTACTCCAGTTACACTGTGTGATAAAACTTGCAGTTGAAGCAAAATTAAGCCACTACTTCGCACACCTGAAAATCCATGCGAAGTGTTCATCTGAGTGATTACTCTGAAACATGGATAATGAAAAGTATTTGCTATTAAGGGTATTCCTCAAGACATTTCTAGTTGTTGTTCTCCACCAGTTAAGGATATAAATACACTTATTTTAATACAACAGGCTTGTCTAGTGCTTTAAATTCAATACAGAAAAATATGAGAAGACATCCTGTGTGTTTTTTCTAGTGAAAGTGCACATCATAGGTAAAAAATAAAATATTAATTATTTTTAAATGCTTACAATTTTTTTCCTGGTGACAAAAAACAAGAAAAATGCTAGTTTTGTAGCTTAATGCACTAATAGAAAGGCACTGCAGTATCACACTGACAGTAGAGGTATAAAAGCTCATTAGAATATTTATAACTGATAGCTTGTGTACAATCCAGACAAAAGAACATGTCTTTAGATTTTTGTAATATATTGCATACATTTGCAGTTCTGTATAGATGGTTATTACTTTAAATATATTCCTTAAAATATGAAGATATGAAGATAACTGTTAATTTACAATATATGGCATAGCTATGAATTAATTGTTACTGTTGTTTTCTTTTCTTCCCCCCCCATCCACCTCCCCTCCACTGGCTTCATAGCTGACTCCATGGCTATCTATTATTAAAGATGTAAGAGAGAAATATTTTAGTTTTCTCACAAAAAAACCTACTGCCCTAGTTGAAATATATCCTTATATTTATCCTCTGTATTTAACTTCATGTTAGAAGAATGTTTATTCTTATGCAATATTGCATGCTGCTGCATAGAATAATGTGGTGATAATGACGGTGTACCTGGAAACATAACAAGAGTCTTTCAATAAATCTTAGTGGTAACTCTATCTGTGGGCCAGAATCCAGAATCTTTGGCACCAGAACACCATTGTTCTGCTAATTAGTAGGTAGGTCCTAACACACTCTTCTCTGTTTTTGGAGGGACAATGCCAAAAGAAACTGAAATTAAATGCATTAAGGGGCCTATTGGCTGCCTGGACTACCTGATGTCCGTCACTATTCTGATCATGACAATGTTTTAAGACTATGTCATTTACATGTTCATTTTTGTTCTGTGTCCTGCAGAATCTGACAGGTGTGAATCTCTGTGAGTGTGAATAGCTTCTGGTTTCTAATCCCATCACAGCTCAGATGGTCCCCCCAGAAAACACCTAATCGTGACTAGATATTCAAATTGTCACTAGGCCTACTAGTAATAGTCAGGGTGTTCTTTATACTTGTAACCTCGAAGAAAACCGTTCTTTGAACAATATGCTACTCGTTATCCTAATGGGTTAGATGACTAACCAGTTTTGTTGCCACTTTAATCAGTAAAGTTTATTTTGGGATTTGATGGGTGGCATTTAAGAGATTACCAACAGGTAATTGTTTCTTGAGCAAGGGATAGATCACAGTATGTATAAATAAGGTTGGCATTTTGCCCTTTTGGAAGAAGGCCATAACATTAACAAGACTGAAAATCTAATAAACATTAAAAGTAGGTATGGAGTTGGAGAGGACAAGACAGTATGTCACACCTTTAGGCCTTGTCCCCATGCAAAAGCTGCACCCGTTTAATTGAACTCACATTTAAATAAATCAATTTAGTTATCCTGAAGCTCTTGTATAGCTACTTCTAAATGGTTTTACAAAGGCTTGTATTAATTTACCTTAAGTAGATTTCTTACTGACTTAGGCTTAATTACAAGAAACATGTTGCAAATCAGTTTAAAAGCATTCACACAGATCTGTACCATTTAATTAAATGGACCTGCAAAATAATTTTAGTCAGAACAATGCAATTTTTATGTTTAGACTTGCTGAAAGTAAGTGCCAAGTTCAATGTGCATTTACTTTCTTTTGGCTTATGGTAATATAGTAATAATTAATTATTATACAATAAATATAAAGAAAACTGTTTCTTTCACATGATGAGACAAAAATAACTAAAAAAAGAATACAATGACAACAAAATCTCAAAATACACTAGGATTATTAGTCCGAGCATAATTATGTAACTGAAAAATTTACATAAACTAAAAAATAAAAGATCTTTTAAGTTTGTACGTTGATTTTGTTCTACAGGAAAAAATGTAAGATTACCTATTTCAGAAGTGGGCCTTGTCAGTAGACCTTCCTTTCCCCCAGTAAATCATAGCCTTGTTATACCACTGCACTTAGTAGCTTGATAATTCCCTAAGACAATTGCCCCACCAGAAATACTAAAGAAAGTTCTCAAATCATTCCCTCTTGCTCTTTTTTCTGAAACTGATAGTTGCATACAAGTCTTTTAGGCAGATGCTATAGCCACCAGACCATGTATTTGGGTCTCTCTTGTCCAAATGAAACATTTACTTCTATACAGTAGAACAATATCCAAAATAGGAGCTTGAAAAGGGTTGACAAAGGCTAATAACCAGAAGATATATTCTGTATCCTGGGATTTGGAAGACCTGGAGTCATGTCCCTTCTTGTAAAAATTCAGCAGCAGTCAGTGAGGAAGAACAATTCCAATTATCTTGTAAATTTAAAGCCAGTGCTGTTATCTTGTTCTTCTTCCTACTGTTGGAATTAGTTATTAAAAAAAAAAGTCCACTGGACTATGTGAAGACTATTTCACTAATTTAAGTTAGGATAATCTCTTGGGAATTAATGGATTTGGGCATTACCTGGGCAAAAGTCTTTGTTTCTAGCTGTTCTTATTGATTTTGCCTTTTGTTTTGAGCACTAACTGCACTGAGAACCTGAGGAGTCCTTCTGGGGAAAATATTTGTTGAAGTCAACATGTTTCTATGAGCCATTTTGGTTGACTGAATAAAAAGATAAGAAAAAAAATACAAGATGAAGTTTGTTTCCTTTTGAATTAAGTGGGCTACAAAATCATAGGAAGATAGTCTGGAAACTTTTTTCATTAGAATTGTGGTGGTACTTAGTGTAAGCTTCTGGTAAATGCTTCTGGAATTCACAGAAAGCATAACTTGGAGGGTGGTAGGGACTACTGTTTGGAGCCATTTCTAACTTCTCAAATGACAAAACTCAAAATGCTGGGAAAATCTGCACAACTTAAGCCACATTTTTAAATCTCCACTTTGTAAAGAGTGTCCCTGTAACAAAGTAAAGGATGATAAAACTGAGATTATACAATTCAGGTCCTAGGCAAATGTAATGATGATACACTTTTTTATTATACATAGGTACAAGGCACTATGTTTAAAAAAAAAGGCATGAGATGTACAGATCATAGAAAAATTAAAGAAGTGAGTACAAATCTTTATTCTGGGATGTTAATGTAGCATGTGAAATAGTTGGTGGCAAAAGGAGCAGGAATGATCAATTCATTTTGCTGCTGAAGAGAATGAAATCGCAAAGAGACAGCGGGGCCACTGAAAGGATGAATCTTTGACATAACAGAGGGCTAAAATAAATTCTTTCCCCTTATGATTATGAACTGTGGAGGTGGAAATATTCCAGGAATAAAGAGAGATTTTTGCTCACATTTTCCCCCTTTTGTTCCTAGAACAAGAAAGATTAAAAGTCTTTATCACTGTATGAGAACAGATGATAATAAGGCAATTAGAACCATCAAAAGCTGACAAAGAATTATGCTCAGGAAAATCACATATTAGGCTCAAAAATTATTAGCAATAGAAAAAGGAAAGTCCTCTGTTAAGAGGATTAACAGATGGGATCAGTAGTACAAGAGAGAAATATGTTTTTTGTGGAGTAGTGGGAACTAAGGGAATGCTGTAAATGTTCTTGGGAAGATATAGAAAATACTGGTAAAACTACCGGATATTCAGATACAAAACATGCTATTCACAGTGAGGTCTGTTGGCATTGATTTATAAAGAGGACACTGAGACATGAGGATATATGTGTTTTGTTTGGCTATTGCTAAATTAGTGGATGACTTGAAGCAGCTACATGACAAAATTTATTGGGGTTTTAGGAAAACATTTGATACTTAGATGGATTTACAAGAGAATGAGCAGAAATATATCAAATTTTGAAAAAGCACCACTGCCTGAATCAAGAATTTAAAAATTGCACATTGATTGCTCTCCAATTTGTCTATGTGCTAGTGATACATACAGGTGCTGAGATTTCCTGCTCAGCTGGTAGCATCTCATAAACCTCTTAGAAACTATTGATCATGGTGAACGGAAGGAACTACAAAGGAAGTATCTGCTGGAATCTAGAGCAGTTAGGAATAAAACTATATACAAACACAGCTAAACAGTTATAAATTGAATTGCCACAGTTAGTTCAGCACTCTCTTTCTATATACTGCTGCCACAAGACGAATCATGTGCTCCCAATACAGTCCTATTTCATTAAAGTATTTCCAGTTTGTCAAAATCTATATGGAGTGGTGTCACATCTAAAAAGTATTATTGTGATTAATTTTTAATGCTGGGTAATACTTGGAGATGCATCATGAATACATTTATTATTGCAGTGGAACAAACCATATTGTGCAGAGATCTTGAAGAATAGTGTTCCTTGTAGGGTAGAGTGTAGTACGTTACAGCTCTGCTGTTGCACTGCGGACTCAGTTGACACTTCCATTATCCTCTCCTGATTTATTGTTAGTGTTCATATTACAGAAGCGTCTAGAAGTACCAACTGAGATCATGCTTGCATTGTTCTGCAGATCTTTTACTCTGAGTGGGTATGATATTGAACTGGGAGGGGAAAAAAAAAGATAAAGTGACTTGTCCCAGACTGAGAACCTGTTCTCTTAGGAGGTGATAGATGGGAGGGGTCAGGTCTTAAGGCTGCATAGCCACATAAGCAGTGACCTGAACTTGAAGGCATTTGCTCTAGCTCTCAGTGGGCTTGTTAGCTCAACTCCCTGGCAATACAATCTCACAGTTTTCAGCTAAGGACAATTCTACCAGCAAACAGAATGAGTTTGTACCTACCTATTTTAGCACTGAGGAACATATTCTCACTGAGACAATTCTGTTTAAAACTCATATTTCCCAGTTCTCATTCCAGCCAATTTGTCATTGTATATTATGTGCCTCATTTGGATGGATTTTCATGTCAGGTTTTGTTGCTAATTTATTCCAATTGAATTACTTGCCTAAAAACCAGGAGTGTTATTTTTTTTTAATTAATAGTATTTTATGTAGATCAGGTGGTTATTTTCAAATAAGCAAATTTTCCTCACCTAGTGTGTTTATAGTAATCACTGTTTACAATGAGATTAGATTGCATGGGGGGAAGACTGAACAACACAGAGCTCAGTAACAGAATAGGAATCTGCAAATACAATAGTGCAATTTTTCTTTGGCTGTTTGTAAAACATGCTAGCGGATGTTTCCTAGTTTAGCTTTTATAGTAATCAAAGGTGTATTTATACATATCTATTTTAATCTATATGCCTAGAGATGTCCTTTATATGAATTTTTAATGGATAAAAATGCTCTATGGTCTTTTCAGAGTTGCAGTGGATAATCAGTCATAGAGCTTGCAATGAATGAAAGTATTGATTTTCAAATATGAAGTAATTTGTTTGATCTAAATACAGTGCATATAATATGTGCAAATTGATTCCAGTTAATCATTTTTGACTGTTCTCCTAAATCTTGTAAGTGAGAACCCTGGCTTTCTCTACTTGGATTTCTTAGTGGCTTTTAAAGGATTGATTTTTCCTTTAAGTTTTTGGGGCTTGATCCAGTTTACCGCTTGGTGGCCTGTTTAGAATTAGTCATGTGAACGTTCATAATAATTTTAACATAAAAGACACTGTGTGTTTACATTCAAATGGGTGTTGACATATTTTGCTGCACAAAGATTTAAGCTTGCATCTTCTTTGATTTTCATTTGATAGTAGTTTATTGGATAAAAATATTAGCTTTATGTTAGATGATACTGGATTAGTTTGAAAAAATAGAGCAAAATGTAATTAAATTAAATGCATCGTTATACAGCACATATTTGCTATAGTATCAATGAAGGATTTCCTGGGTTTAATTAGTCTGCACAACTCTTAAAATTGTTGTAAATAGTTTTGATGGGAAATATTATCTTAAATTTACCAACCTGAAAATATAAGACAAGTATAGACATTTAAAGGAATTGTAACACCAAGTATTTACCTCTAATTTTTATTAAAGATTTTTTAAGCTATTTTAAATAGAATGGTGACCTCTAAAATGTGAGAATTGTATGACATAAGAAGACATGCTTATAGATTAAATAAATCTACACGTTATTGAAGGAAATATTTGTAATGAATATTAGCTGCCCTACCTTAGTATCCTGATCACAGTGCAAATTGACTTTGCAAATTATATTTTGCCATCTAAAGCCTCCACTATCACTGAATTTGAGCACCTCTTTGATATCACTGTCAATCTATGTGTTTGTATTCTGTTGCCTTTAATATAAATCAATTATCTTTGGACTGTCTGAATTTCAATGATATATTAAGTAGCAAGTTACAAACTATATTTTTTCTCTACTGTGAACTGATGAACTATAACACCACAAAAAGCTTTCAAACTATGCACAAAGGCATCTAACATAAGGACTTCTGAAGCTGAATGGCCACATCATTATTCAAATCACTTGTGGTTTTCAGTACATATTTGTGTGAAGATAAATGTGTTCATTTGAATGTTTATGGAAAGTGACTGAAATAAGTCACAAATGCATCATGACACGTCTATAACTGAGTCCATATTTGCAAATGCTTAGTGGTGCTAGTGGCTTAATTTGTGATGCTATATTAAGAAATAGCTTCTATGTAAACATTTAATATGCCTAATAGGACTGGTATTTTAGAGCATTCTGCAAAGCTACAAGGGAATAATCTAAAAAAGGATACTTGTTGATGGGAGCCTATATACAGTGGAATCTTAGTCCTTCCTAATTGCAATGCCACTGATTCAGGACACATTAATGCATGCAAATGAATAAGTTAAGACAAGAGAGAACAGAAAAGCACTGTGAATTAGCAACTGTCATCTCCCACCTCTAAGATAACCATCTGAAAACCACTGTGGAGGTTGACATGTTCACAAGAATGGTTCTGATTATCAGTCTGAGAAACATTAGTAGAAACACAAATTCTGAAAGGATGTTATTTAATTAGCATGTGGAAAAGGACAGAAATCAATGTGTTTTTAATAATTCATTGTCACTACGTAATAACTTCCATATTAAATGTGTATTAGTTATGTTTGATGCAGAGCGTCATGGTTTTCTTTACTTGTATTGCTATGTACATACAGTTTGTGAGAAAAGATTTTGCCACTTCCAAATGAAATCTTAAAATCAGAATATTTACCCTGTGTATAATACAGTGGGTCAGATTGCTGATTTCAGTTTGTCAGCTACTTCCCATTATCCTTGTTAGTGCAAAGTAAGCCTCAGATAGACTTCATAGCTACAATGTCCATTTCTGTATACACAGGAATACCACATTAATAAACAGTCTATATAGAATATTAATAATTAAGAAAGATAACACAATATTTACCATAGGATTCAGATGTCCAGATTCTTATTGAACTTTGTGAAACTGCAGATTTGTGACAGATTTTCTCTTAAGTACAGCTTGGCATTTCTTAAATCTGAGTTATCCTAAGATACTTCTGTTTCCATGATTTTGGAAGGTGAATGAATAAGTGTGTGCAAGGAAGAAAGGAGAAAAAGAACAGAAATTTAAAAAAGGACTGTGTTATAGTGAGATCAAACTTTCTTTCCTGAGAGCTACTTCTGGTTTAGCATTGCAGTCAGTTTCGGTTAAAAGTGTTGTAGTGGGTTGACCTCGGCTGGACACCAGGTACCCACCAAGCCACTCCCCATCCCACCTGGATAGGGGAGAGAAAATAAGATGGAAACAACTCATAGGTTGAGAAAAGCCAGCTTACTAAAGCAAAAGCAAAAGTTTTCATGTGCACAAGCAAATCGGAAAATCATAAAGTTTGTTCTCTACTTCCCATTAGCATGCGATATCCAGCCACTTCCTGGGAAGCACACTTCAACACATATAGTGGTTTCTCAGCAGGCAGACATTGCAAACAATTTCCCCCCTTGCTTATCCTTTTCTTAGCTTTTATATCTGACCTGATGTCATATGATATGGAATATCCCTATGGTTAGTTTGTGTCAGCTAGCCTACTTGTGTCCCCTCCCAGGATCCTGCTCTTGGCTGGGGGAGGAGTGTTACAGTGTTGATGCTGTACCAGTGTTGCCTTGCACCAGCCAAAACACTGGTTATCAACACCTTTCTACTACAATACAAAGCACAGCACTGTGAAGGCTGGTATGGGGAAATACTCAACCAGACCCAATATAAGTGTGTTGGTAGCAATGGGAATATCTTTAATTCTTGCATTTCAGCATCCTTCATTGTATCTCATTTTGCAAAATGAAAGCTTCATAAAATGAACAAATGGAGCTAATTAAGGCCTTCTCTCTATATTTGCTTAATCTAATGTTTCTAGAAGTCTAAAATTAATCCTGAAGAAAATTATATGAGGATGGTATGAGATTGAAATTATATTTGATTATGCTTAACAGTTTTTCTGTACAATTATTTAGAAACAGCACCCATAGTGTGATGGACACCTGAATTATTTAAAGAAGAACCTGTCTATTTGTATTACTTGGAGGACAAACACTCTGTTGCTCTTCCAGCACAGAATATGTTTTCTTGGTTGTAATAACTGCTGACCTAGACATACATGCACCGCCATAAAAATAAATGTAACCTGTAAATATCACTGAGATGCTAAAAAAATGTTGTGGGTATGAAGATTCCGAAAACCATGAGTTAAGTATCTTATTTTTGGTGGGTGCTTCTGCTTTGATTTCCTGTTGTGTATTTGTTGTGGGGTGAAACACAGCTTTCTGCAGTTAAAACATTTTCCCTTCTCCGTTTGTCGGGATTTTACCACAAATTTAGCGATTTTGGACAAGAGATTCCGCGAGAAGCCACAGACACCCCCAAAATGAAGAAAACACACAAATATCACAGTTTATGATCGTGCACACACAAAACCCGACAAATAAAGTGCAACAAACAAACAAATTAAATTTCCCAGGGCCCGTTTTGGGATGAGGACGCTCTGGAAATAGTGCTGGTCTCTTTCTGGGCCCCCCGGAGAGTCGCCAGGGTAATTAGAGGAAGCACGTGGCCGGTTTTTGGACCCCCTTAGCAGCGCGAGCTTCTGCCCGGCTTTGACTGAAGGAGAAACACTCAAGAAAAATTAGAAACTGCCCGCGTCCCCCTCCCTCCCCTTCCCGATAGCCCAGGGAGGGATTTAGTGCTGATGAAAAAGATGTGGTCTCTGGGCCCCGGGCAGTAGCCGCCGGTAATAGACAGACAACTTGCCCCCGGGGGGAAAGAAAAACAAAAACAAAAAGGAAAAACAAAAATGAAAGGGAAGAAACAACCCCCCTCCCTGAGGAAAGAAAATCCGCCTCCCCAAAATCCACAAGGAAGAATGCAATTCCGAGAAAAAGGAAGTCCAGCGCACCCCTCCAAGAGAGAAAGAAGAAAAGGGAAGAAAGAAAACCCTAATCACGAAAAAATGTGATCAAAAGAACGGCTCCCCCTCCCAGAAAATTACCACACCAAGTAGCTGC
>VYZS01091025.1:17968-51217 GCA_013400695.1 Neodrepanis coruscans | reverse complement strand
TGCACATCTGCCTTTGGATAGGAAAGGAATGGGACAGGGAAGACCTCCAGCAAGCACAGGGCAAAGGCTGGCTCTCACAGAGGAAGGGGATGCCCCACATCCCCCCCAGTAATGCCCACTTTGGGGTGCAAAGGACCAGCAAAGACCACAGAGAACACCAATGGTGTTAACTTCCACCCCCAAAGGAAAGCCATTGAGGGGACCAGGAGAGCTCCAAATGGCCAGAGAGCCAGTTGCTGTATTGAAAATACAAATGACTCAGCTCTAAGTGAAAGTTTCTATTTTTGTCTTTTGGCCTCAGTGATTTGGTTCCCATCCTACAGTTTGAATCATTCAGAAATATGCTTCTGCAGGCAAGGCCAGCTATGCCACTCTTGCTTTCCAAATTTTAAATTGGAAGATATACATTAAACATGCAGGAGTATGACTACACTTTTGGATTTTCTTTGTACTCATTTCCAGGCATGGCTGGAAAGAGAGGATTGCTAATGATGAAAAGTGTCTCTAGTGAGACCATTCCCATCCAGTTGAATCAAATAATCTAGCCATGAAACCAAACCAAGATTGGATTTCATTTGAAACTTCATAAAATGAAATTTCACAGCTAACTTTGGTTTCTTCTGAAAAACTTTTCCTTTTCCCTGGTGTTAAAGCTTTCATCAGAAGGGAAAAAAAAATCCATGCATTGATGTTTTCTCTCTTTCAAAGAAATAATTTTTTCAAGTTTCTTCTAGGAAAAAAAATAAATCATTAATTATTCACATTGGGGAAGCGCCAAATCATGGCCAGCCCACTCCTGCCATGTCCTCCTTAGACATGCACTTAAAGCTTGCTTTAGAAAGAGGTAAATGCCTTTAGCCCCAGCTGGGAATGGCTCCATCTGGAGGTGTTCAAGAGGGATTCCCTGTGTGCATGTGAGGAGAGGATGAGCCCAAGGTCTCTGCTCAGGTCTCTTCCTAGTCCAAGTCCTCTACTGACTCCACCAAAGACACAGCCAGTGACCCCACAGCTTGTCTGAGTTGAGGAAAGCAGTTCCTATGCCTGTATTTCACTTTAATAACATAAGTAAACACCTTCCTACATGGAAAACCCATTCACAACACTCCAACCCAACTGCTGGTCAAAAACAATAGCAGAGAAGCTGCCAACATCTGTCCCTCCAGCTCCATGGTACCCCATGGATGCTACTGGGAAAAATGAGCCCTCATGGGGCTTTCAAGCTGATGGAAGGGGTAGGATGAAGGTCATGGCTGCTCTATCAGGTACCCTTGGTCCAGTTTTCCATCCATCCATCCATCCATCCATCCATCCATCCATCCATCCATCCATCCATCCATCCCATGATGGGGGTCCTGGGCAGTGCTGTCACCTGCAAGACCACCAATTTCTCTTCTCCCTCCCCAAAAAGAAGATCAGGTCTCTTGTAGATTTGGGACATAGGGAGACCAAAGAGGAGGAAAAAGGGAAAGCAACATTAAAGAGTGTAAAATGTGAAATACCTTGCAAAGCATCAGTTTATCATGTTCAAGGAAGACTAATTGAATCTGGAAGAGAAGATAAATGGAAGAAATGGACAGTTTAATGGCAAGACTAGAGATGAGAAGAGCTTGGCTTGTTGAGCTTGGAAAAATGAAGGCTGGATGGACAAGAGAGTCCTGTCTATAAATACATCCAGAGGGAGACACCAGGGAAGCAGGAGAGCTATTTATGTACAGAGAGTGAATACATTTTGGTTCACAGTTAGAAAAAAGTATAAAATACTGGAGAAATAAGGCTTGGAACACTCTTCTAGAAAAGACAGAAACAATAGATGAGTCAACTTGTTCAAAAGGTGTCCTTCATCAGGTTTAGGAGTGTGACACCAGGACACTGACCCACACACTCCTTCCAGTCCTACAGCCAATGTCAAACATGGGCAGGAATCAACCCAACTACCAAACACTAACTCCTAACACTTGAGTTTATAACAGGCTACTTTGAGGAAAGTTTGGAAAATATCTTTTATTAAACTGACAAATCCAGGAAAAAAGCAGACATATTTAAGGGAAGGAGCCTTTCAAGAGATTTGAGGAGATAAACATCCCACGCAGTAAAATCCAAGCTTAGTGCATGTTAGACACAGTTCAATGAGCTTTTTTAACTGTGCCTGCCAGCCTAATAAAATACCTTACTCTTTGCTATCCTCACTTCTCATTTATCACCAAGACAACAACTCTAGATTAACTCAGATACAAAAGTGTTGCATGCAGAGGAAAAGCAAATGCAATCAAGACATTGGATATAGTTGACATAAGAGAGTTGAAAGGGCAATTTGGAAACAGCAGAGCCAAAGGAAGTGCAGGGCCAGGAAGATGGATATAATAGCCTGGAAAAGAACAAAAAAACCCACAACAAAACAGTGAAGAAAGTGAAACTCCAGCTCATGATGTGACCCCACAGCATTTTTAGATGGCACTCCAAGGCAGAGACAGCAAAGTGAGGCAAGGCATATTTCATCCCCTTCTCATCAACCTCTGATGAACTCTGATCCATTGCATCCCAGAACCTGGTCCAATCCATGCAAATGGCTCTGATTTGTTTGCTTCTATTCCCACCCTGCCTCTGCATGAAAGGTCCAAGCTGCAAAACATGAGAGAACTGTGACCAGGATTACAAGCTTACTTAAGGAGCCAGGCTTTTTTGTTTTCAAGCTACATATGAGATCTGAAAAGGGATCCTGTCCATTGGTGCTACGAAAAAAAAATAAAATAAAAAAAAAAGAAAATATGTTCCTGTTTGATGCAAAAATAAAAGCAATTTCAAAGGCTCTTTGATGTGCAAGACAGAAAGACGTGCAGGCAGATTCTGGAGGAGGTCTTGTCTTCAGCAATTACCAGCACTCTTTTTGAATCCTACTCCCCAGACAGAACTTTCATGTGAAGCAGATAATCACCCTGCAGAGTGTATCAGCTCTAAACCTTGTGGCTTTTCAATTAAGCAGCCATAACCTCTAGTCCAAAAACTCCTTAACCAAGATGGGAATAAAACAAATAACCTCCAAAACCAATTAACTGCAAAGGTGAAGCAATTCCAAAGACGTACAGGCTTTTAAAGGATTTCATTCTGAGCCCTTCTCAGGCAGCCATGCGATATTTTGATCATTAAAACAAGCGGTGATGCAATTTCCACAGCGACCACAAACATACCAAGAATATTTGAGCTAAATTTATCCAGACTTCTTGCTTGAATCACTGCTTTGGTTCGTTATTTTTCCATGATTTTTCAACTATGCACAGGGAAGGAGTTATGGACAGTCTGGGACTGAGCCTTGCCCAGCAATATCTGAAATGCCAACCTTGATGCTTGAGAGACACACACTGAACATTAGAGAGGAAATTAAGATGCTCCTCCAGCTCCCAACCCCAGGTCCCTGCTGCTTCCACACATCTCCTTCCTCCTGCCCTTCTCCTGTGGCCAGCTGACCCTCACCCTTGGGTGACACAACATCTGGCTTGTCTTTGCAGACAAGAAGTTCCTGAAGCTCACCATGGATCTGCTGCCCTCTCCAAATGGAGAGGGTGAGCCAAAAATACAGGATCTGCATCAGATTTCCCATTGCTCTGTGCAGCTCCATGGCAGACTCCAAGCCCAGTCTGTTTGGAGCAACACAAACTGCCAACCTCCAGAGCCCCTCTGACTGCAGGGGAGCTTTTGGAAGGTTGAGAGCCTTCCCTCAAACTCAGACTGCTTTTGTGAAGTCCTCCAAGTGAGTGCAAGTCACAAATGCAAAGCATGGAGACATGTCTGTTGTGAAACTATCAGCAGCTTACATAAAAGAGCTGCTGCTGTGATAATACATAATCATGCAAATAAGCAACTGCCGACCCACTAATAAGCACACAGACTTGGATTAAGGAAAAGAATTAAATATCAGCCTGGCCTGATGTAAAACCTGAAACAGAACCTATTAAGAGACAGGTTTCATGGCTGAGTCACCATCCCTGGAGGGATTTAAAAGCCCTGTAGATGTGGCACTTGGGGACACGCTTTAATGGTGGACTTGGCAGTGCCAAGTCAATGCTTGGACTCAGTAAAGGTCTTTTCCAACCTTAAAAATTCCGTGATTCTGTGATTCTACACAGCAGATTGGGAGTTGCATGGTACAAAATCCATCTCCCACACCCCCATCTGCAATGCAAACAGTTCTTCCCAGCTCGCTGCCTTCTGCCAAGCAGAGCCCTGGCAGCCCCTTTATCGATCAGAGCAGTGAAAAACAAACAAACCACAGACTTAATGCTGTAAGGATCCCTGAAGATCCCATTATGTCAGTGAAAAATCTTTAATGGGTTTTGGATAGGGCTCCCACAGGCTTTGGGGAGGATGAAAAACCATAATTCATACCGTTTTCTTAATGCAAGCATAAAATCACATGCAATGTCTGACAAAACGATAAATCAATTACAGGCCTGGTAAAGGCTGAGTTGGTGTGAACACTATCAATTGCTTTTTTCCCACTGAAACAGAACACAGTGGTTCTATGACCCCAGAATCAACCTTCACCTCAGAACTTCCATATAAATCACACCTCCATAACATTGTAAAATCCCTGTGTACAAGTTCTAAGGGCAAAGAATTCTCTTTATTACCTTATCACCTTATCTTTGTTTTTTTTCCTAAGCTTCTTGACAGACTTGTCATAAGTTACACTTCAATGTAATGCCCTACAAGTATATTTTAACAGAAAGGTGGAAAAATAAAGCTGTATAGCAGCAGATAATTCCAGATACAGCTCAGAAATAGATCAATGATATACTACTGTCTGTAGATGAAACTGGCTCTCAGGCTGGACTCTCTGCTCAATTAGCTTCCCAAGGTCTTTACTGCACCACTGCCTCTCCCAGCAGCTCTGCCCTCCTTTCTACAGCCCTCAAGTTCAAGAACAGGCTGGCTTTTATAGTATTTATCAGGAAAACTGTAAATGCCTCAGCATTCACTGTCCTTTTTGAAAATCCAGGTTCAGTTTGGAGAGATGTTGCAATACACAGCCCTGCTACAGTGTGCACAGGAGATCAGGTTGAACCTCAGGCATATTGTGCTGCAGACCAGCCTTCCGCATCAGCTCCTGGCCCCATGTGAGATTGCACCACTTCTGTATGAAGAGTTTATTTAAATATTTAAAAATACAAGCCTATTACTGCTTTACTAGTGTACTTCCTATTCCTGCCAAGCATTTCCTACTTCTCCTTCTGCAGGGCACTCAGCAGTGAGACCAGCTCACATACAATACCTGTTCTATTTTTTTCCTATTTCTTTTTTTGATCATAGGAACATTTTCAGCTTGTTGTTTGGACTCAAATTAACTCATGGCTTAACAAGTGAAGAAAAACAGAAAACCTTAAAGGCTCATTTAGACTGATTATACTTCACAAGACCAAAACACTTCGCAGTTCTCTGTGTGCTCAGATCACATCCCAGATGCTCCCCTTGTCCTTCTCACCTCATGCTGTCATAAAAAAACTCAGGGTAATGTTACTACAGGGTAATATGTGGATAGAAAAAGCAGGACAGAGGCTGTGAATACTTTTTCCCTGTTATACAGCACGTGCCACAGACACTCAAAGTGCCCCAAGACCCACTGCTGGCCTTAGCCCCCCACACACAGCTGATGTGGAGAGTTTTAAGGTTTACATGGTGGTTTCATGAGGTGCAAAGTGATATCAGTGATGCTGCCAACACTGATTTTCCCTTCTTTCTCTATTCAGCAGGAAAGATTTTTCAACAGAGCTATTCACACCACCAACTGCAGGTTTCTGCCCTTCACGTTTAAGGCAACAAAACCAACGGTGCAGAACTGTGAGGAAATCAATAGAATATGTGGAGTTGGAAAGGACTCCTCAGGATTATAGAGTCCAAGTCCTGGCCTTACAAAGGACACCCCAACAAGTATCTCTTCTGGAGGCCATGTCCACGCATACCCAGGAGCAAGAGGGCTCTGCTTGAATTTATTGCTATAAAGAAGTCAGTTTTTTCCAGCAGACTTTTATTTTTTAAGTGGATCTCACACTGCCAGGCTGACAGCCTGGAAGGCTCAGGCTAACAGTCAGTACAGAATGGAGAGGAAGGTCAGAGCCTCTGAAGTTTCCACCTTTCCATCTGCAGTCTCCCAGCAAAGGCTCTGAGCAGATTTGCACATGTCCTTCCCTGATGCAAACAGGGAACAAGGCTGGATGCACAAAGTGTGTCCAGGAGGAAAAGTGTCCCATTTGCTACTACCCACCCACAAGTCATCATCAGTCAATCCATTGTGAAAATTTCCATATAAAACTGTACTTGCTCCTGAGCAAGTACCTCTCATTAAAACGACTCTTCAGCTCTTCCAATTCAACCCTTACTGGCACTGGAGACTCCTCTGTGATTCAGGAAGCAGCACTGCAGGCAGCAGCTTTCTCTCTGAGTCAGTCCTGAGCTGAGCCATGGCCCAGGCAGGGTCACAAAGGTCATTATGTGGGCTGATTATTTATGATAAAACATAAATCCCTGTGGGCTGCAGAGTCACCACAGCAGTTCCAAAGCACAGATTTTAAGGGCCTGTGGTCCACTCCAAACAACAACTCGAGTCATTATATTCTGGTTACTTGTTTGCTCCCTCATTTAATATTTAGGCTTCTTTTCCAGGCATACTGCACATGTCCATGTGTGCTTGCCTGGATGGCTGAAAGCCACCAGCTTACCACTGATTTGCCTCAAAAGAAGTTGTGAAGGTGCATTTAGTTAAAATCTGAAAGGCTTCCATTAAATTTCAAGCAGCTATCACTGGCATCATTGTCCCTAGTTATGTAATGTTAGATACATTCCAACATTAACACCCCTTTTCAATGCTCATTTCTAGATTTAGCAGGAGAGAAGAGACACCCTCTGGCATGTTTGAAGGATAATCCAATTCCACCTCCGAGACACACACCAGTGGCATATGAGCATTCTGCAACTTGGAATAAAATTCACAACAAGAGGGAGATAAGGTCTTCAATAGATACGCCCTTACATTTCAGAAGGCAATGACTGCTCTCCTACACCTTTGAGGAACTGCCTCCTAAGAAAACCATAAAAGAATTAAACCCCAGCTGTAAAACTTCGTAAGACTCAAAGAAACCAACCAGCCTATAAAAAGGAGATGAATCCTTATGCTTTTCTAGGCATTCCTAAAGTGATGTCTTTGGGCTTCCATTGTGTTTCCTAGAAAATTCACATTATGTCATCTCCACTATATTATGGAGAGCTCTTTAACCAAGTTTAAAAAAAACTCAAGTCTTTGCTTCATGAGAGACTGCAGCCACCCCCGTATCTCTGCTCAGTCTTCTTTCTTTTAATTAGGACCAGATGAACAAACCTAGAAGAGAGGAAGCAGGGTTTGAGGAAGCAAGGAAGATGCAACTGCACCAGAGCTTTTTTCTGCACTCCAGTGACAAACCCTCGCTGTGGACCAGCAGGTGCTTTGCCAGCATCATCAGCACCATCCTCAGAGGGTCCAGCTCTGAAACACAGCTCACCCAGTCTCAGGGAAAGTGGGAATTCTGCTGTAATACAGGCAAGATCACTGCACAGCCGGGAGCAACAGCAGAGGAGACACGAGAGTAAGGCGAGCCCTCACATCACATGTTACACTTTCTAACTAACAACGACACCGTGAACATATTCCCCACACACACTTGGCCACGGCTTCATAACTGTCAGGAAAACAAAAACCCCAAAACTAAAATTCTCAAGGCTTTGAAATGATCAAGGCAGAGGGTGCACAAGGTGCTCTCTGGAAGGTGCCTCCAGCACTGTGTGCCAGACGTGACTGATCCAACAGACTCGTCACGGAGTCACCGGCACCACCGCGCGGTTTGTCAAACCCCTCACAGCCACACGCCTGTCCCTCCTGCCCCCAAAAATACTCCAAGCTCTGCAAGCACTAATGAGGTCAGTGGCATGAAAGAAATGATCTGGGACCTCACTCCCCTTCCCAGCAGCTCCCACTGAATGGAAGCAGGAGGCTGCATCCACATTGTTAATAAAGGCGCGTAAACAATAGGTTCAGATGTGGAGCCTGAATGAGTCACCATGTTCCTGGTTCAATCCCTGTAATAGGATCCAAATGAAGAACAAGGATCATAGGGAGTGGACCAGTTAGCTAATGACAATTATTCTTGGCAGAACCCAAACAAATCCTGAAATAACAATGACTTTAAGCATGTACAGTATCCTTATAAAGAGCAAATCCACCAAGGCAGTGCTGGTGCCTTGTACAAGGATCTTAAGCTTTCCAAGGATCCCTCTGCCAGATTTCCAACACTGTTTACCAAATAATATAACCCATGTCAGTATAGACGAGTCTACCACTAAGATTTGTATCCTTTCAGCCAACTAGTTTAACTGAATATAGTTACATAACAGCAACATGTAATAAAGTTCTCAGAAAAAAAAAAAACCCAACAAAGTCTGAACTCAAAATGTAGAAGATACAACTATTCCACGCTTCACTTCATTATTCACTTAGATAATAATCTATTTACTATATCTTTAAACAGTGAGAAAACCTGTCAAATCACTATTGCAGAACAAAAATTTAGCAACTTGAAACACTTGCAAATCGTTAGCCCAGATTAAAATTCTTCTCATGGTTTGTAGCTTAGGATTCAAGTGGAGATAATTCCTTCCAGAGCGAAACTCAGAAGCCAGAATTTAAGAATTTTAAGAATATTCAATAACCAAGTGTTGCAGGAAGTTACAGTGCTAATTAACAAAAGCAAAAGAGAAAAATGAGCATCACAGAACAAGCAAAATACATACGGAGAAAGGAAAGAGTTCCCAGAGCTCCCTGTGACGCTGGTGAGAAACGTCTTCAAACAAGACAAGGTGGCCTCTGAATAAACTACCAGGTTTTGCTTCATAGTTGCTGATAAAATCCAAAATAAGGCTGCAAAAACATTAGCTTCTGCTGAAGGCTGCTTACTCACTACAAAGCGTCAAACACACCTTCTTCCCACACTTCAAACGCAGATGCTGCCTCCTAATGAAGCTCTTGCTGCAAGGGGGGAACACCGTTATACAAGAACCAGAGGGCTATTTCTTGCTGCAGAAACAGAACTGGGGTTTGACTCAGAGAAACGCAGCAGTGCCTGGGAGCTGAGGGTTGCAGCAGGAGAAACCATCCAAAAATAATTTGGCTGCTCAGGAAAAAAAAAAAAAATTCGCAGGAAGCAACCTGAAGCATATGTCCCTTCTGAAAGAGGAATTTCCACCCATGGATTTATTAGATTACATAAACACAGACCTTCTGATCTAGCCCAATAATAAATCACTGCAAGCCACTGAATTAAAGCTGACAGTAAAACTAGAGCAGTTTAGTATCTGTTCAGGCTGAGAAAAGATGCTCTGATTTTAGCAGCTTTCATACTCTGAATACCCACTGCATCAGTGACTGGGAACATATTTGCATTCACACACTGAAAAGGCACAGATCTTGTAAAACATATTTCGGAACTGGTGAGACATGATACATATATTGACTAATTCTGTAGGCCTTTGGAGAACACTCATCTTCAGGGGAATGCTATTCTTACCACCTGAGTACTTCAACACCACTCTCCTTGGAAGTAAAGTTCCTTGTGTTACACTGTAAATTTTCAAAGAAAAGGGCTCAAACCACTCAAAGATCTTTCACACCTTTAAATTTCATCAAAACTCAGTGACAGCTGATTTCTCTCAAAACTTTTCGCTCCCAATCTGAACAGGAAAGAAAAAAAAAAAAATCCTCCTATTTACCATTTTGTGGATCCATGTTGCTCTCCCTGCAAACAGCGGATTCCTCAGTTCCCACACACCAGTACATTCTGGGTCCAGTTGTGAAGATCCAACAAACAAACTTTCCACAGCACTGAACAGTGTTGTCAAAGCTGAACGATCCCCATCCCGTAAATGCAGGAGCAGAGACTGCTATTTGCTAAGCACCATCCCGAAGAAACATCATTTATTCTGTTTAAAAATAAACAACAAAACAAATTAAGCATTCTGGAATAGAAACTGTTCCTCTGCACTCTAACACAGTCGTCTAAATGTTACACTGCAGAAATGTATACTTATCTATAAATACAATTATTTTCATAATAGCTTTGTTGAGAGCATAACATGAATTAACAGAGGGACTAACAATTTCTCCAGTATAGAAAGATAATGTTCCTGATTTTTTTGCCATTAAAGCTGCTCAGTCTTTGGGCAGAGGACGTGGGGGTGGACAGGGGTCACAGCTGCAGTTGCAGATTGTCCACAAGCTTGTGTAAAGGCAGAGTATTGAAACCATGCAGTGCAGCTGGAAAAATCCTAAATGCAACCTCAAAACCTTTCCCATCCACAAAGACAACCATGGCTCTTGTAAGACTGTGAGAAACTGAAAATTACTGATGTGGTTACTGAGACAATCCTCTGTAGGAAAGAAAAGAGGGCAAAGAGAAACACACCAGCTCCTGTCCTCCCTGCCTGGAAGCATCAGGCTTCTTCACACAGATTCAGGGAGGCAAATCAGGCCCTTAGGAGCTCTTAAAGGTTGGCTTCTGAACTGTCTGGCAGAACAGGCAGCAGAACACTGCACTGCTCAGTCTCCCCAGGTAATTCCTGCTCCCTCCCCCCTCACACCTGTCCTTTAACCTCTTAATACAGAGGTTAAAACCACGGGTGAATTTGCAGTGTGTGCCCAACAAGCATTAACACTCTCATTTTCTGCTTTCAGTTTCAGTCAGTAAACGCCTCTCAGATGTAACATGATGCCCCTCAACTGACTCTTTACTGGCTCTTCTCATGTCTGGTGAGTGATGCTGAAGTTTTGATTTGAGGCTTTAATTCAGCAAAGTTTATAACCCACCTCCCACTCTGGCCAGCAACTCCCAGGATCACCCCTAACTCTCCCTGAGCAGAGCTGGCTTCCTGAGTTGGGATAAAAAGGCAAGGAGAACATAAAAATATGTTGATCCATCACCACTGTCCAGGAAGCTTTCTGCTCCTCCCTCATCACCTTGGGTCTTGAACACTAGAAAACAACATTTTTAATCACTGCATCTTACTTCAGTTTCTTCTAGGCAATTATTTGAATTCCAAGTGTGCTTACAGCAAAACTCAGCTTCTCACAACCCTGATTGTGGTGCCTGGCAGTAGGAAAACAAAACTCACAGCCCTGTGTCCCCCAGTCTGCATGTTGAGTGCCACAGGAGGTTGAGATAGTGCTAGTCCCTAATCCCAGATCCAAACCCACAAACTGGTGAATTGGGCCCAGTTGCTGGAGGACTGGATTTTGCCCTGTAACGTGCCAAATTCCCACTGGAATCAGCTTGGCTCCTGGACTGAGCTTCCCTCAGCCACACTGGCAGGCACAGCTGCTGCACTGGGATCACACATCTCTGCCATGTCAGGGGTGAGATACCACAGCAGAGGCGTCAGGGAGATTCTCACACCTCCAAAAGCTGTCCAGGCTATTAATAACTCTGACCACAGAGGGGATGAGATGAGATGCTTCCAGACTTTCCTCGTTTAGAGTGAAAGTTAAAAACCTCTTAGGAAAAATAGTGGGGTGGTTGTGATAATCAGTTCCCTTTAACTGCAAGTAACACATGCTGAAGCCATGTGTTTTGCCACACAGTGCCCATAAAAGCAGGATTTCTGTATTTTGGGACCTTTGTGTATGTAATTTTAAAAAAAAAAAACCAACATCACTTTACCTTAAGCAAATTATAGGCAACTGTCACATGTGCAAACACCATGATTTGGAGAACCTACGGGCCCTGCAGAATCTCATTCAGAAAGAGGACCAGGCAGAATACACCTGAACACCTGTAAAAGGGATTAACATCCTAATTCACACATTCCCAGCCCTGAAACCTGCCATTGTCAGCTGTCACTTGTGTCCCAGCACATCGGGCCATACCTCCATCATCACCTCCTCTCCACCAGCCCATCTGGTCTTACCCCACACATTGTGCCTAAACACAGTCAGGCTCCCAGAAACACCAGTTAGCCCGAGATCACTTCCCAATTCACGAGAAAACAGCCAAAACTTTAGTTCTTCGCCCAAACCACCTGCTGCTTCCGAGAATCCCCCCTGGGGCTGGGCGCTGTGATGGGAACACTACGGATCCAAGAGGCCCAGGGAATCACTGGGGTGGGAATTCGCCGGGCTCAGCTGCCTGCTGTCACACCGGGCAGGGGATGGTGAAACTGGGGCTCAAGTGGGCGGCCCGGGGACCCCCTGCCCGTCCAAGGACCGGCATCCTTCATCCCTCCCCGAGCATCGCGCCAGCCCCCTTCTCCCACACCACGGCCGCCGGTTGGGGACGGACCAGGCGCCACACTCCGACTCGAGGGGATCTCAGAAACCTTTCCAGATACTTTTCAGTAGCCGGGGCGAGGTGTCCCCTTGGAGGGAGCCCCGAGGGTCCCCTCGGAGCGAGTCCCGGCGCTCCCCGTCCTCGCCGGGCCGGAGCAGCCGGGCGGGGCTGCCCGTCCGCACCCGCCGCCGCCCTGCGCCCGCCAAGTTCCCTCCGAACTTTCGTTTTCTTTTAAGAAAAAACGCCTTCCCCCCCACTTCCCTCCTCGTTCTCCACCTGAAAAGCCCCGGAGAGCTTCCCCATCGCCGGCGGGCAGGTGCCCGCGGGGCCGAAGCGGCAGCAAAGCCGCGGTACCTCCAGCGTCCCGGGCCGGCGGCGTCTGCGCCGCCTTCTCCTCCTCCTCCTCCGGCCGCCCGCCCGCCTCGCTCCGCGGCGAGAGGCGGAGGGAGGGCGGCAGGAAAGGGAGCGGGGCAGCGGCACCTCCTCCGCCGCCCGTGCCGGCGCCGCGGGGAAGGGCGAGTCCCCCGGCTCGGCCCCTCGCCGGCCCCCGCGGGCAGGGCTGGCCCCGGGCGGCAGCGGCAGGGAGGGCACAGGGCAGCACCGCGCTGGGATACATCCCACACCGACCCATGCGACCGCCCGGCCACGGGCAGCCCGCAGGATCTGCGGGTTGGAATTGGTTTTTTTTAGGAAAAGCCAGACTGGGAGCAGCGGTGGCCGAAGCAGGACCGCTGAGCTCCCGCCAGTGTCGCTACCCACCGTCCCGGCAGGGCCCGGCCTTACCGGGCTCGTCCGAGCGGATCTCTGACTTTGAAAGTTGCTCCTTCCCCGGATCGCGGCGAGTTTGTTCCCCGGTGGAAGAGCAGAGCGAGGTTGCCCCCTCTCTTCGGAAGGAGTGAGACGGGCGTGTTGGTGTGCGCCGTCCTTCCCCATCACTGACCCGTTCCTCTCCGGGAGCCTCTGGCAAGTTTTCCTGGACAAGCCTGGGATTTCCCCTACCCATTTGATCTACTAAGAAAAGACCATTTCTGAGTGCCTTTTACTCTGTTACTCTCAGGGATTCTGTAAATTAGGCACAGGGGATGTTTCTCCTTCCCTGGTCCGTACCTAGCAATGGTCATTTGAGGATGAAAAAAGCTGAACGGCTGCGGCAGCCTGAGATTTGCCGGAGGTGCTTATTTGGTGTAATTATGGAGACATGGAGAGGATTGGTCTTCACCGGTGCTTTTAGCCGTATTCAGGTCCCCATCAGTCTGTCTCTAGCTGCAGAGACAGCAAGAGCAATACCATTGTCTTTTAACACAGCTGAAAACAGTCTGACTTGTTTTTAGCACCCTTTCCACCTCTTACCCAGCCTATTATGCCTCACACCCGGCTCTTACCCAGACCTTTCTTACAGCTTTTTGAGCACAATTGTTTGAAAACATACTAAACTCTTTTTTCCTATAACTTCCTCTGGCAATAATATTCAAGTTAACTTTTCCTTTTTTTTCTTCCCCGAATCTCGTTCCACTCTTAAGTCTCCATTAATTATGTCACCCACAGCAATTCCTTTGTATCTCCAGACTTTCCCTTTCTTAAGTCTAAAAGCTTCTGAGTGATGCTATTAGC
The DNA here is from genome assembly GCA_013400695.1 of Neodrepanis coruscans. Classification (NCBI taxonomy): domain Eukaryota; kingdom Metazoa; phylum Chordata; class Aves; order Passeriformes; family Philepittidae; genus Neodrepanis; species Neodrepanis coruscans. Next base: position 37,271 of record VYZS01091025.1, on the reverse strand, counting down.
AAATGGAAAATTCAAGGAGTTTGGCCTGTGTAGGGAGCTGATAGGTATTTTTCACACATCAGATGGGAAGAGAGTTAAAATACAATGGAATGTTCTTGCTCTCTACATTGCAGCTGAGGGAAATAAGAGAGAAATAATGAGAACACATTTAGCAGAGTCATACTAGTGCTGGATGTGTCTCAAAGGGGTTTAGGAAGCAGCCAGACAAAGGCAGGAAGCCCCATCTGGCTGCTTGATCAATGCTCTCTTCAAATACTGCATTTTGTGTCTCATCTCAGAAGAAGAGGATTCATCCAACTTTGTGCTTGCCCCTTCCAGCAGCAGCCCTGCTCTCCTCCTCCCTCCACTCTCAGTAAATGGCACAACTCTCAGAAGTGACTGTTTGCAGGGTGAGCTGCAGACACACACTCCAGCTTTTATGTGTAGAGCACTGACCACACCTAGCACTTTACTCTTTTAAAGTAGGCTAATTCTCCATAAATTGCAGAAATGAGTCCAAGTGCAGATTCCTTCACAGTTCCCCAGTGAGATATTGAATCCTCAGACACACCCATTTCACAAAGTTAAACATTTATTAGGAACAAGAACTATTACAAAAAAGATATCCATAGTCTAAATATATACATGAGGTTTAAACATAGCATTTTCATGTACCTTTAGCTATAAAAATACATTAGATTAACTGTATCCTAATTTATAAATATAGTTCTTTTCTTTTAAAAAAACAACTAGTATTTCATATGAAAGCCATACTGTGCAATGGAAGAATATATATACCCTCTAAGGGGTTATTTTAAAGTTAGTGTCTAGTGTTATATAACTTAGAAAATTCAGTGTGTAGAGTCAAACCCTGATTTATACAATAAGAGATACATTGACTTTTAAAAAACTTGATAAGGGTAAAAAAAGTGAAATATATATCATACATATAAAGCCAGCATAGTAGGATTTTAAGAATTTCAGATGATTTCGGTTTCCACCTCTGTTTATCAAAAATACAGAGATACATCAAGATAACCAGCCTTTTACTGTTTGCCTCACCTCCCTACTGTCTGGCTGCAGCCTGAGAAAACCTCAGGTAGGCAAGAGTAAAATGTTTGTCTGAGAAGATCTTTGCACTCTAAGCGTTTTACAAAAATAGAAACTTATTTACAATGTTCCCATTTGGCCTTTCATGGGGAAGGGAGGACATTTTCGTCACTGGATGGGGAGATTTACCTGTCTCACATCCCACTGGAGGACAGGCACCTTGTTACAGCTGCTGGAGGTATGTCATGTAAGAAGTGAAGTGGTGTTGAAGTGCAATTTCAACGTTCACTAACCAATAAGGAAGTTTAGGCTCATGCAAACTTTTTCCTTGCTTATTGCCACCCACCTTCCTTCCTCCTCCAGAAAAAGCTCCACTCATGCAACAGAACTTGTTACTGACTGGGTATCTCTGAGCAAAGGAAAGTACTGTTTAAATCCTTGCTTGCAGCAGACAAGAGAGGTTAGACCTGCATTTCTGCTTCAAGCTCTGACATCTGGAAAACTCCAGACAGGAATCTTTATCAGTGCTGCCTGGATACACCATAAGGAACCCCAGTGGGTTTGTTCTCAGAGGACAATCCCAGTGGGATCAGCTGACCTTCCTAACAAGGTGTCACCACCAACTCCTGCACGCTCACAGCTCCTGCAGACATGGTCCATTTGCCAGTGGTTCTCCAGCAGAGTCAGGAAGAGGGGGGAAAGGATTGGACCAAGGAACTGAAGACAGCATGTAGCTTGTCATTAATTTCCTGATAATATCAGGGCATGCAAAGAAGTTACTGCAGGAGGTACTAAGGCATGAACTTGGTGTGACAGCCACTCCAGGGACAGCTGTGACAAGAGACAATCCAAGGCTGTTGTTTTCTTAGTGAAGGATCAGCTACTCTGTGCTGAGATGACAGCACTCATGGGGACAATTACTGCAAAGCTGTGGCCCATTTCAGTCCACCCATAGCTTATCCATGGTAACTGGCTCATACACCCACATCTTTAGCACTTGATGTGTGCTTGGGAACACCTGCCTTTTCATACTGTACTTCCAGAAATACATTTTAAGCTACATTCACACAGGATAAAGAAGCTTGGAAGTTTTACTCTCATAATAGTAGCCCTGGCTCAAAAAACCAAGAGATGTTCACAAAGCCTGAAAGTTACAGAGAAGGAGAGAGCAGGACAGCTTTCTGCAGCTCTTCTGCTCCCTCCCCCAGGTCAGAAGGACTGGTGGGAGGTGTTTTCTGTGGGGTATCCACCATGCTACATGCTCAGCATCCAACTTGGTGTCATCACGGTAAGTGCAGTGCAAAATCCTCTTGCAAAAAGTGCTGTAGTGAAGGTTTGAGATACAACTGTGACTCACTCAGAGCCACAAGGGTCAGCAAGTCAGTAACTTGCATTTGCAGCATGTGTAGTGTGTGCACACCAAAACATCAGGTTCCAAGGACACTTGAAAGTCTAGCTCTGTTGGGTGAAATACTGGCCCCAAAGGAGTCCTCTAGGACACTCCCACAAACTCATTCAGGGCTAGAATATCACCAGTGTGGAGAATGTACATATCTTTAGAGAGACAAAGATAGCTCTTTCAAAGAGAATTTCTTTACACATCCTTCCATGAACTCTTTCACTCCCATTCCAAACTCCAGCTGCAATCTTCACAAATTCCACTAACTCCAGTCAGGTTGTACCAACCCTACCACTCGAGTCCAAGTGAAACCCAGATGCCTCTGAAGGTGTCTGCCAGTCCATGCTAATGGTACCAGCAGTCTCTCTAACATGCCAGTGATGTCCATGTCCTTCAGGGTGCAGTTTGAAAGCAGATGTCCTGCAAACACTGTGACTGACCAGTGTTTTAGTCACAGTAGCAGGCAGATGTACAGCCAGGGACTTGTACAGTACAAGTGTGTACTGCCAGTAGGGTCAGGAAAATCAGTTTTCAAAGAGCCAGTTGACCAAATGGAGTCCAGTAGATTCAGTGTTTCTAGAGGAATAAAGACAGGTGTTTCCATTTTCCTTCCTACCCCTCCCTCCCCCTTGCTCTGAACATATTCCCCATGTGTCACATTCAGAGTGTCAGCATTTCAGGCCTTCTGTTTTCATGGACTCTTCTGGGAGAGTTTGATGGTGACTGTTTTCACTTCGGTATATTCTGCCAAAGCATATTCACCACTGGAAAAGAAGAGAGATGGGGGGAAAGGACAAACATTTGTAGCATGTTAATGTGTGCTTCCCTAAGAGAAGAGACTTCTTCACATGTGCATTTTGACTTCTCATTGACAGCTGCTGGAGATGATATCAGGCCATTAGAACTAGATCTGAACTGAGTTACACCAGCTACCAAATTGTCCCACCACTTCTAATAACCAGTAAGTACATGCACACAAGTACATACAGTTACACCCTGTTGTAAAAGAAACATGGAATGCTTCTGGTCACTGTAACCCACAAGGTGACACCNTGGAAAAGAAGAGAGATGGGGGGGAAAGGACAAACATTTGTAGCATGTTAGTTAATGTGTGCTTCCCTAAGAGAAGAGACTTCTTCACATGTGCATTTTGACTTCTCATTGACAGCTGCTGGAGATGATATCAGGCCATTAGAACTAGATCTGAACTGAGTTACACCAGCTATCAAATTGTCCCACCACTTCTAATAACAGTAAGTACATGCACACAAGTACATACAGTTACACCCTGTTGTAAAAGAAACATGGAATGCTTCTGGTCACTGTATCCACAAGGTGACACCTTTTGACTCTGCCTAGTGAGTACTGAGTGCTGCTGTGAGCAGCCATAGAAGAGACAGCCACATATACACAGTTAGAGGTGCTTAATTAAACTTATTTCCTTGCTGAAAGAAAGCTTTTATTTACAAGATAGTGTGTCAGTTGCTCCAGAAACACATCCTGATAAGAGAGCCCACCACTGCATTATGTCCTGGTTGGTGGAACTGGCTCTAGTCCCATGCCTTGCCCAAGGGATAAAGTCCTGACATCTTTTAATTAGCCAGGCAGTCAGGCAAAGTAAACCATAAGGTCTTGATATATCTGTGTCCCATTGGAGGATTCATTCATTTGCTGTGCTTAGCAAGTGAGGCATCTGAATGTCCCAGAGCAGCAGATGCACCAGAACAGCTACTGGAAGTGGTCCTTGGAATTAAATCTGGCTTGTGAAAGAAAAGGTGATTAGATTCCTCTGAAGAGTCTGCTGAGTGGTATAAGAAAAGATGTCTCTCTCCTATACAAGAAGAATATTATGATCTAAGTCAATTTTTTGAGCTCTAACTCATGAGCTGCCCTTTGTTAAAGAATTTCAGCTTTAGTAACTAATTAGAGCTGAAATGTCCCAGGTCAGGCTGGGACAGAGGGTTCTTATGTAATTTAGCAGCAAGCTTGGAAAGTGGGATGTAGAATGATTTTGGAGATCATCCCTTGTAGTTCTAGCTCCAATATTAGAAAGTCAGAGGTGGGGAGAGGTTCAACTAGGAGCAATGATACAACAGTGAAGGGAAGCCTAGATAGCACCTTACAAAGGTGGAGGAGGTTTGGGGTGGATATCAATGTCTCCATGATGCCATACTTCTCCCTTAATCTAAAAATCTAACTAGTATGGAAAAACGTTTCCATGTGGACTTGACTGAACTGGANGGATAAAGTCCTGACATCTTTTAATTAGCCAGGCAGTCAGGCAAAGTAAACCATAAGGTCTTGATATATCTGTGTCCCATTGGAGGATTCATTCATTTGCTGTGCTTAGCAAGTGAGGCATCTGAATGTCCCAGAGCAGCAGATGCACCAGAACAGCTACTGGAAGTGGTCCTTGGAATTAAATCTGGCTTGTGAAAGAAAAGGTGATTAGATTCCTCTGAAGAGTCTGCTGAGTGGTATAAGAAAAGATGTCTCTCTCCTATACAAGAAGAATATTATGATCTAAGTCAATTTTTTGAGCTCTAACTCATGAGCTGCCCTTTGTTAAAGAATTTCAGCTTTAGTAACTAATTAGAGCTGAAATGTCCCAGGTCAGGCTGGGACAGAGGGTTCTTATGTAATTTAGCAGCAAGCTTGGAAAGTGGGATGTAGAATGATTTTGGAGATCATCCCTTGTAGTTCTAGCTCCAATATTAGAAAGTCAGAGGTGGGGAGAGGTTCAACTAGGAGCAATGATACAACAGTGAAGGGAAGCCTAGATAGCACCTTACAAAGGTGGAGGAGGTTTGGGGTGGATATCAATGTCTCCATGATGCCATACTTCTTCTAAAAATCTTAATCTAAAAATCTTAATCTAAAAATCTAACTAGTATGGAAAAACGTTTCCATGTGGACTTGACTGAACTGGAGTTATTAAAAGCTTATAAAACAGATGAAGGTACTCTAAAAGGAGTGCTTTACATCCAACTGTACTGGCTCAGCACCTCCCAGTGCAGCCTGCTGCAAGCCTGACAGTTTAAAAGTACATCTGACAGTGTTTTCACAGTCACAATCATTCCTGCATTCACCACCATCCACATACAAACAAAATATTGAAGAAAACTTACAGTTCTCTGCCATTGCCTGACATTTTAAAGCCACCAAAAGGAGACTGTGCATAAAGAGCATTGTAACAGTTGATCCTACAATAGAAACATCAATTTTAAACAGACAATTCAACTCCAAGGAGAAGCTGATGACAACAACAACAATACAAAAAAGGGCTGAAATCTGTTGGGTTTCTCTTTACACAATTCAGTCAGTTGAGAAATCAGATTTCAGCAATAAAATCTTATTTTGCTGCAGAAACAGAAAACTTTTTACTGGTATTCAGTCTGACCTACATCTCACTTCATAGTCCCCAGTGGCAAAGACATTCATGCTTGAGCTGGGATTTACACCATGCTCAGAGTTGTGATTAAAATAAATAGTCCAACTTATTCCCCAGCTTATGAAGCACATTCTGAAATGAACATGTTTACTCCAAAACCTGTCTAAATACTCACAACCAGGCCCAGCATCCACTTCCAGGTATAGAAAAAAAATTGGACTGTATTAGACAATTGTGGTGCAGTAAAATGAAAGCACTGGGCCCATTTCTATAGAAAAGAGGTAGAAAAAGTTCATGCACACACTTCCTCAGCAGTTCTGTAAGATAAGTGACTCAAGAGGGACAGCCATGGCTCATGCTGTAGATCTGCACAGGAATCCTTCAAAGCCCAACATCCCATTTTTATGTAAATATTTGAAGCAAATTCTTCTGGTACCAACTCTTGAAACCATTCCTTTGTGTGCACCAAAATCAGACATCAGGTCAAATTCTTATATTGAATGGGAAAAAAAAAATCAGGATTGCATCTTTAAAACTATTCTAAAATAAAAAAGAGATTGTGTAAGCAAACACAGCTGCCTTTCTCTGTGATGGTGGTGTGTTGCCATCTACTGTCCACAATGTTTTATGCAGCAAAGACTCATCTGCTGCTGCCTAAAGATCATGAGACACAGGATTTTGAAAAGCATCACGTCTGGTGCAATTTACTTGCAGAGTTTTCCTGGTGAAAAACTACATCGATTGAAGGAAGAAACAGTCCAGAGTTTTCCAGACTGTCTGGTCCTCACCACCTCATTTTGAGGAAGGGATGTTGCTTCTGAACAGCATAAAGAATGAAACCGGCTACTAACATGTCTCACCTCCAGCACTTACACAGGATTGCAAGTCATAAATCCCTCTCCCCTCCCAGGAAACCAACTCCCAGCCCATGCTGTGTTCCCACCCTGCTCACCAGACTGTTCCTGACTGCAGTGCTGAAGCCAGAGTTAATGCTCTGTCCAGGTTCTTTGTGAACACCGCGGCTGTGAGTCCGTACTCGGTACTGTTGGCTCTTCTTATCACCTCTTCTATACTCTTGAACTTCATAATTGGCTGAACTGGCCCGAAAATCTGCACATATCAATTAAAACTTTAGTACAGGAAAGCCCTTGTTAATCACAGTCATTTTGAAGCAATCAGTATCAGATGGTTTGTTTGGAGAATGTATTTAAAATGTTACATCCTCGCCTTCTAAAAGTCACTGATAGAGTCTCTTAAAAACTACTAATTAAACTTCAAAGGAAGCAGAGTGATGTGCTGTAGTAGTTACTGCATGTTAAGATCCAACAACTAATGGATCATCTATAACAATCAAAATAAGCAGAGTTAGATCTGGACATGTTTCAACTGATTCATCCTTACTCTGTATACAACTCTCCTTTTAAACTCTGAAGTTGAGTGTACTAAAGCAGTAATTAATTTATTTCAAGGACTGCAAGTTTTCTTCCATGATTTTAACTCTGTCACTGTGAGCAGTTTAGTTGCATGCACTGCATTTATCACGTGTTATCATCATTGTGTTTGACCACAAACTTGGCTTCCCAGGTCTCAGCACAATAAACCCCACTGAAGGGGAGATACAGACTCATTTGAGCCACCTTTAGATTCATACAGGGGTTTCTAAATGTCTTTGTTTTGAGGTATCCAGGTACTTAACTGAAGCCTCAACTCTAGGCAAAGGGTGAACGTGCATTTACAACAAAACTGCAAATGAATGAAACTGGATAAGCTTCGTGAATCATGACTTGGGATTTGGAGTCAGTTCATTAAGAAAAGGCCTGTCATGGGACTTTGAGCTCTTTTTCTCTCTATTTTTAGAATGTAACTCATGCCCTGACTAACTGATATCTTTCCCAGGTTCCTTAGAGATTCTGTGGCAGATCTGAGACATTTAGACATCTTGCCAGGAGCAAACAGCAAGCAGCCCCATAAAAACCACTAGGCTAAACTGTAAAATACAAGTGCCAGTTAGACTCTGGCAATTACTTATTTTCCATTGGGGGACATGATGAAAAGTAGATTAACTTCTATTTCAAAGGAATATCACAGGATCTAATCACATGCAGCTTGTTCAACATTTCTGCAGATGAATAATTAAAGCCAGAGTATTAAATCTGCACTTTCCTGGCTTTGACCATGTTTTCATATAGGAAAGAAATGGTCAGTCTCAGGGGATTGTGCCATGAGAATGGAATCTAGGATTGTTTCAGATGCTAAAACTACTTGAAAGAAGTTCTTCAGTGGCTATTCCTTCCCTCCTCACCAGCTGCAGGCCCAGAGTTCTTTTCCAATAAAACTTAATTCTGTCTTTAGAAAAAAACCTTCACATTTCAAGGCAAAAAATAAGTAGAATTGCCCCAGCCTGCCATAGTTTCAATTATTTTTCCTTGGTTATTTATATTTAAAATCAAGGATTCAGTGAGAAACACCTCCATCACCGTTACTGCTGAGGCAGCATTTATCCAGATAAGAGATGTGCTTGTATTTTGCATTATAAAAAGTTCTTTTGAAATGAAGACCCACAAGTTTTAGGGTTGTATTATCTACTGTGTTTTCATCTGGGTTTGTTCTTGTCCATTGAGTACACTCACAGGGCTACTTTTCTTTTGGAAAAGCCAAACAAAATGAGGGTTTAGGAAGGGCTGGCAAACAGACACCTATAGATTGCACAAAATTTGCTGCTAAAACATTTTAACAGAATTTTCTCTGTTCTGTTCTCCCTCTTCTCCTTTCACAGTTCCCCCACACACATACCTACACTCCATACTGAAGCTCACCTTGCACATACTTCATCAGTAGAATGGATTTAGCATTAGGCAGTTTTCAGGATATTGAAATAAGGGAAATAAGGGAAACTTCTAATCTTCTCTCAAGTTTTCACTTCAAAGCACAGCCATACCTCTTTCTTTCCCATTTACAGTGGTAAACACATACAAAATTCAGCTGATTTGTACTGTACCTCTTCTTTGGCAATTCGCATGTTGTCAGTGACCTCCGAAAACACAGTGGGTTTTATGTAGAGGCCTCTGTCTTCAATGGCAAGACCTCCACACTCCAGCTTAGCCCCTTCTTTCTTCCCACTTTCTATGAGCTCCAGGATTTTATCAAACTGTTTTTGGTCAATCTGACAGACACAAAAGGAAAAGAAACAAACAGGGATGCCTTTATTATTGTGGTTTGAGAGACTGAGTCGTGGAATGTGGCCCAGGGCACATTCACAGGGCACTGTCAAACCAGGTCAGTTTGCATCTCAGTTCAGGATATGTCAGTCAGACTATGAGCAGGGTGAGAGACAGGACATGGGCACAGCCTTGAGACACAGGAAACAGAAGGGGAAGTTACATGTGGTAGTTTAATCTGATCTAATAGTTTGCTGCCACGTGGAAGGGTCTCTCCACTTTCCCTTCTGTGTCCTGGATATGCACTGCCAGAGCTCACCTCACTCAAGCTCTGGGACTTACTGACCTTCTCTAAGCATTGATTTATCTCAGTAGCAATAAGAGAACAGCCTGAGATGGGTTTTGCTGGCCTAGCAACCTCAGCCAGTTCAGCAAGGGATCTGAGCAGCAAGATCAGAATCAGTGGAAGAGAGGGAGAATCAGGGTATACAAACTATTAACTCAACTTATTAATTCTATGAACAGCCTCAAAGATAATCCCTGTTAGTGAGGTGCCTTCAGAACAACTGCTGCACTGAAGCCTTGCTTTGAAACTCAGAATCTCTTTTCACAGATCTGAGACTAGTACCATCCCTGCACCTTTTGGTTCTCTGCACTTTTAACTACCAACCCTGTCTATGTCCTCCCTACCCACACCTGAATGTGGAATAATCTCAAATACTGAGTGCTGCTGTTAGTAGAAATTTCTGTAGAGGTGGGGAAAGTCCAGTCCAGTGACAGGACCTTGAAGCTGCACAGCTGCACCAGGACTTGGAGGAGACATCTTATACTCCAAAAGTCCTGTGCTGGGAAGAGCTGCAGAAATTCACAGCACTTCTGATCAGTACTGATTCTTCTTTCATGCTCCACATCCAGCAATGTGCTGCAGGTACTGCCAGGTTTCAAACAAACAGACCTGGCTCTTGGCACAATCCATAATTAAGCAATGAAACAACTCATCACAGTATGCTGGAGAGTAAAAGACTCACAGAGATGTTTTAAAAAATTAAAACTAACAAAAAGCTCAACATATTTATTGAGGTGATTAAATAAAAGATTCCAGCCACTGGTTCAAGGTGCCCTGGCAGCCTGGGGGGGTTATTCTGAATGCCAGGTATCTCCAGATGCTTGTACTGGTTCAATCCCCCTCCCTCAGCATCTGTTTTTATTTCAGCAGGGCCAGTTGCCAGTTGGGACTGTTTACATGGAGTGTTCCACACTTGACTCCTCCAGATTACAGACTATATCCTGTCCCTAGTTAATCCTGGCCACACACAATCCAAGTTTTGATGATTTTAGACAAATATCAAAGCTTCAGGAGGGTGTCCTTGGAGTACTTCTGGTACACAGGGAAAAGAGAGAACAGCACACGTCCTGCCACACAGATGTGTGTGTATCACATGCACTGTGAACAGCCTGTACCCAGTGCTCCTGTTCTCTCATGTGTTCAGGTGCTACCCAAGGACACACTTAATGCTACTGCAAGGGGAAATGTGTGTCCTCATGTGGGATACAGTGTCACACAGTGAGTTTGGCAGGTGTCATACATATTGTCTATTTGTCTGGTTGCTTAGTTGCCAAGTGTAAATAATTTGAAAATATCTGCAAGTGCTTTCCATCCTGGCATGCCTGTGATCCAGACCAATCCAGTCCATCCACTTCACATCACAGAAAACAAAACAAGGATATTTATACAGCTGTAACTTGTTGCAAGGCAAACTACAGTTAGATGAAAAGACACTGGGGAAAGAAAACATTTGTAAAAATGACATGCAAGGGTGGAACTGTTTGTCATTGTAACTAGAGCTTGCAAGGCTTGTTTAAATTCTGTCCCCTACTCCACTATTATTTATGGTTCAAGCATTGACTTCTATTAAAAACACATGATCTGGTAAAGCAAATTCTACTATTTATTCATCTAATTCAATAGAGAAGGCGGCTTCTAAGGATCACTGCAATGCTGAAAATCTGAGAACCCCCAAATCTTCATCTCTTGCTTCATTTAATTCAAGACCACAAAGAGAAGTTTTTCCTTTTCCAAACGTAACTTTTGTAATGCTACAAAATAACCCACAGCTGGGTCCAACACACTGTTGGACACAGATCTTTTCTACTTACATGTTTTACTTTCACACTTTAATCCTAAAGTGCATGTCTACAGTCTAAGGAAAATATTCACCATCTCATAAATCAATTATATGTTTTCGGCTGAAAAACTCCTGGCTGGCAAGTACCATGATTAGTGCTAATTTTATTCCTCTAGACTAGGTCTGACAGTCCACAAATCTCAGTATTTGGAGTTCTAAAATAGCAAAACTGGTCTAGTCTTGTTCTGATCTTATCCCTGTTCTAGTCCATTAGGACATTAGTTTCATCTAATGTGGTTTGCTGTTCACAGTTGTATAATGCCCTGGGTCAACCAGTTTGCCATCTGTGCAGATTTACTTTATTGCTTCCTGTGATACAGCTCCCAGGAATCCAAAGTTAAAAATCACCCTTGATCTGCATTTGAGGTTGGCATTCTGCTCAAACAGTCCTGATCACCCCTCAGGTTCCTTGCGGTGTCCTTTGAATTCCAGCCAGTCAGAACTGCCAGACACATGTGAGTTTTGGAGAGGTCTCACCACAAGCATGCCTCATTTCTGTCTAAATTTAATACTCTTTAAAGTTGACCTAATTTTGATCAGAGCAGTACAGTTTATATCAGCATAACCCAATAATGCAGCTGACACAGTCTTTCCCCCACATCCATGCCATGAACTTCCATGCCAGTGCACAGTAATCCCCATCAGGGAACTGACTTGAGTAAAGCCTTTATTCCTCAATTCCAAAAAGGCTGAATTAGACCTAAATCAGCCAGTTCCCCCATCTAGTACAGTACAATGTGGGAACAAAGAGCTACATATGGGACCACTTTTGCAGAACTAGCTTACATCAACTTCTTGTGGAATAGGGTTGTCATCACCTGCAGCTGATATAGGACCTAAAAGACCGTGGGCTACAACCATTGTCAGCCTAAAGACTGGCTCCAACTCCTTCCCACTGTTGGCTTTTAAGACAATGACCATCCCAGAGTTGGGTCTATGCAGCAGCATGTGCCCATTTTTGTAATGCTGTTGTGTATGTGCACCCTGACTCACACAAAAGGAGAATGAGAGCAAGAGGCTGGGTCTGAAGTATCTGATGGGGAGAGATGAAAAAGAGGATGACATTATTTTTCCTCATGATTCTTCCCTTATCCAGCAGTTCAAGATAAAAAAAACCCCTCACAGCTGAGCAGGTTACTTCAGGAACAGGGAAAAAACAAATTGATCTGGAAGCTTCACATTTGAACAGTAACTTGTGGGCAGGTGTGAATCTTTGCTACTTTTGGAGGTATCTTAAATACTTGTGATAGTGCATGATTCCTCTCCTCTGCTGAAGTTTCTGTGTGTGCCCACAGCATAGGCTCCAGAGAGCAGAGAACCAGAGCTGCAGAGGAAGTGGTTGCTCCTTTGCACTGGTAACCACATAAAAGCTTTGAGATTTTACAGGTTTCCTCCCACTCTCTCAACAGCTTCCCTTCTTGGGCTTTGACAGTTGCATGTACAGAAGCTCAGGTGTGTGTGGGTGTGCTGTCCTTCCTAGCTACAAGTGTAAGAGGTAAGCAAGAGCAGGAAAAGAGGATGGATGGACTGTATTTAAAATCTGACCAGACACTGCTGTTTGGACTTACTGTTACCCTTAATTGTAGCTCTGCATGCAAAGAGTCTCCCTTAAATCACAGTGACCCCAGAGGATGGTGCTGTACCAATAGTGTGCCCTGGGCAGTGCTCTGACAAGCTGACAAGAGCTGGGAATGTGGAAGGACTGAAATAAGGAGCCCAGTTCTAAATGTTCCAGTCACTTCTGAGTGTTTCACCTTTTAAAACCTCACAACTACACCCTATGAATTCAGGGGCTATTCTCATGAACTCAGTGGTCTCTGTGAAAGCAGCCAGGTGAACATGGTCCTGATGGGACCAGTAAGTGCAGCTCACTTATTGCTATTGCTGGATAAGGTTTAGGGTGATGTTCTACTAAAAATCCCAGAAAAACACAAAAAACTGCCCTTAAACAGTTTGAGGATCAGCTCATCTCTGCTGAAGCAAGTCTCAGCATGGGATTATTTTCCTAAAACTGCAGTTTGAAATCTCCTTCTAGGCAAGTATCAGGGCTAGGTATAGCTTCAGCATGAACAGGGGCTACATCTTACTCCTCATGCAGGAGAACATTCAATGAGGTTTTGCCATGCATGAATCACATGCAGATTCAGGTACAGATAGGGGGAGACAGATGTCCTCAGAGCCATCCCTTCTCTGAGGGAGCCTACACAGCACCATGGAAGAAAAACTCACAGTGCAGTACTGAGAACAAGAGGCTTTGGCTATAGATTTCTGAGAATCCTGCTTTATTTTTGGTTAGAAACACGGGGGCTGTTAGAAGATCTGACCCAAGGATCATCTTCCTCCAGAGCTCCCCAGTGCAGCTCAGATTACCTCAAAAGCAAAAACTAAAAGAAAGGCTCATTGAGGAGGCTGGTCCTGACAGCAGCTTGGCGTGGGTCTTCTTCCTAATTGTGCTGACACTTCTCCAAAGGATCAGAAAGTGAGGAGTCAGGAGTCCCTGGACTCTAACTACTTGTCATCACCAACACAGCCAAGGAGCTGAATGGTCATTTAGCTGAACTCTTCTGAGCAGTGCTATAGCTCAACTGCAACATGCTTTGTGTTGCTGGACCAGGAAGACAGCCCCTTCCGTAAAGCTGGATAAGAGCTGAATTAAATACATTTGTTTTTAAAAAAAGTTACAACATAACATTTCAACAGTTGTGATTAATTGAAATTTGAAATAGAAAAAATAAAGCCATGATACATTACTCACCCCTCGGCACTTCTGCTGGGACCGTATTCACAAGGATAATATTTACACAAGGAACATTAAACAAAACCACAACCAAAAAACCAACCAACAACTGTTCTCAGGCACACAGTTACCTGGGGCCCTTGTTCAGTTCTGGCATCAAAGGGGTCTCCAACGAGTCTCTTCTTGGCAAACTCCACGCTGCGCTTGACAAACTCCGGGTAGATCTGCTCCTCCACGAACACGCGCGAGGCCGCCGTGCAGCACTGCCCCTGGTTGAAGAACACCCCTTGATGGGCACACTCCACTGCCAAGTCCACTGCAAGATGGTCAAGAAGGGAAAAGTGTCACCACGTGCAAAGTTTCAGCCTCACAGTGTTTCCAGACTTGGGTTTTTCCCCTTTCTCTTTGGAAAACCTCCTCAAAAAATGCTGACACCCAGGAATCACAGGACCTCATAAGTGCCTCCAACCACCTTATTGTATCCATTCCCCTTCCTGCCTTTTGTTTTGAGGTCTAATTTTCTGTAACTCCTGATACTTTCTTCCACAAGGACTCACTGAAGGCATTGACCTCCTTGCTGTGGGAATTGAAATGTGGATTCCTAGATACCATGCATTGGTTCCTAAAGACTAGTTTCAGTAGGGATTGTTCAAAAAGCAGAGTGCCAGCTTTGGCCATGTCCTTGCAAGGCTCACTATTAGCAGCTGGCACAAATACTTCTGACTTCAACCTCATCTGTGCTGTGCAACAAAGTGGAGAGTATTTTCCTGAAGCCAAACAGGAATTTCCAACCATTTTGGTGGTCACAGGTTACACATATCTCCTACAGGTACTCACTAATGTAACAAAATAAAACATGTGAAATGAGCCCTGCAGATCCCCAGAACAGAGGTGAAGGCTGGCCTAGATCAGGTCCTACAAAATTCTGTCACAGGAATGCCTGCAGAGGGGTTGCATTCCAGAAAATTGCTTTCCCCAGTGCTTGTCTCAGGCTCTGCAGCACTGCCAACCAAAAAGGAAGCACACAAACAGCAGAAACACACAAATACAAGAGATTTATCTGCAACTGCAGCCATCCCCAGGGAAGGCAACATGGACCACAGAAATGATTCCTGTGCTAAGGAAGAGCTCCAGTGACACAGTGCTGTATCCTGCACTTGGACAGAGGTTTCCTCCAGCCTTTGTGGTGGCAAATACCAGGCCTGAAAGCTGCCAAAGGACAGCAGACACGCAAAGCCCAAAACACTCAGTTCCTTACAGCCAATAAACCCAGCAGCCCATACTCACAGTCTGCGTCGGCACACACAATGCAGGGGTTTTTCCCTCCAAGCTCTAAAGTCACTCTTTTGAGGTTGCTTTTGGAAGCAGCTTCCTTGATCAATTTTCCAACCTGTAGCAGTGAGACATAAAGAGGACATGAGGTGTTTTCCCCCTAAAAAATCTCAGCTCTGTGTCAAATGTGATGGTAACAAGGGTGGAAGAGCCTGGTGGGTGGCTGACGCAGGCAGGAGTCAGGGAGAGCACTCTCAAAGGGCTTGAGCTTCCTACAGCTGTGATCAACACCAGTTCCAGAACTGATGTTTAGTTTAGGCAGATTTGAAAGGGTGGGATCTGTATCCTGAAGGTATCTGCTACTCAGAGATGTGGAACAAGGCGTTTTCCACCCAGTGCAACCTAGTGAGCAACACTGGCAGTCAAGGGGCTCCAAGGTCTGCAAGTTTTACTTTAAGAATTGGGAATTCAATTTCTTAGGGCAAATCTTGCCAAGGCAATGATAAGAACTCACTGTTCCTATCTGTTAGCACTCCCATGCCAAAAAGCCATGCAGAGATTTTAACATTTAGGAGAAAACTAATACATTCTGACAGTTTAGGCTGAGCTGCTCCATACACAAGAGTAGCCGAGGCATGTTCCTTCCAAGGCAACAACTGAGGATCTTAACAGAGAAATTCCAAATAGCTCTGCCATGGCACTTTCTGCCCAGGAACCCACTCTGACCATCTATTGGCCAACCTCTCCTGAAGTGAGGGATTTACTCTGCTTCCAGAGTTTAGTCATCTAATTTTGTTAGAAACACTATGAATTAAAATTATTTGAGAGTTTTAATTGCTAGGGCAGGTTAAATTCTTAAGAGTTTCTTAAGACCTTATATTTGAATTTCCTCATATTTTTTTTTTTTTTTTCTCTGCACATGGAAACCTTAACTTGATTTCTGCCCCAGAATACTGATGCCCTGGAGTGGAGCTGTGAGTAAGGAAAGCATGGGGCAGCTGGCTGGCAGTTACAGGTCTGCATTTCTCACAGTTTGCCTTTGTAACTCGAGCATGACTCCTGAACTTAGTGCAGATCATGTCTAGTCACTCAGGGCTTAGTCCTAGAGACAGCAGAAATAAAGTGATGCATCATAGCTTTGCAAGAGGAATTACTACAAGTGAGTTGACCAAAGAGGAGTAAGTTAATAAAATAAGAGAAAAGAAGAAATCTAGATGGGAAAATTCTCATGGAGTTTAAAATCAGTATTCCCAAGCTGGCACTGAGCCCAACATGGGGCTTAAAAACTAAGACAAAATATATTTTGAATTAGCTTTACTTCCTGGCTCAGCAACAGTAGCATTGTGCTGCAAATACTGCAGAGATGCAGCTGAACTCACAGATGGGTGGAGGGGGAAGAAAACACTTCTAAATTACACATGCANGTTAGCACTCCCATGCCAAAAAGCCATGCAGAGATTTTAACATTTAGGAGAAAACTAATACATTCTGACAGTTTAGGCTGAGCTGCTCCATACACAAGAGTAGCCGAGGCATGTTCCTTCCAAGGCAACAACTGAGGATCTTAACAGAGAAATTCCAAATAGCTCTGCCATGGCACTTTCTGCCCAGGAACCCACTCTGACCATCTATTGGCCAACCTCTCCTGAAGTGAGGGATTTACTCTGCTTCCAGAGTTTAGTCATCTAATTTTGTTAGAAACACTATGAATTAAAATTATTTGAGAGTTTTAATTGCTAGGGCAGGTTAAATTCTTAAGAGTTTCTTAAGACCTTATATTTGAATTTCCTCATATTTTTTTTTTTTTTTATCTCTGCACATGGAAACCTTAACTTGATTTCTGCCCCAGAATACTGATGCCCTGGAGTGGAGCTGTGAGTAAGGAAAGCATGGGGCAGCTGGCTGGCAGTTACAGGTCTGCATTTCTCACAGTTTGCCTTTGTAACTCGAGCATGACTCCTGAACTTAGTGCAGATCATGTCTAGTCACTCAGGGCTTAGTCCTAGAGACAGCAGAAATAAAGTGATGCATCATAGCTTTGCAAGAGGAATTACTACAAGTGAGTTGACCAAAGAGGAGTAAGTTAATAAAATAAGAGAAAAGAAGAAATCTAGATGGGAAAATTCTCATGGAGTTTAAAATCAGTATTCCCAAGCTGGCACTGAGCCCAACATGGGGCTTAAAAACTAAGACAAAATATATTTTGAATTAGCTTTACTTCCTGGCTCAGCAACAGTAGCATTGTGCTGCAAATACTGCAGAGATGCAGCTGAACTCACAGATGGGTGGAGGGGGAAGAAAACACTTCTAAATTACACATGCATTAGCAAAGAATCTGTCTCCCTTGGTGTTTCCTGCACACCCATGGATTAGGAGACAAGCACAGAGTCTACATAAGTTTTTTTGCCTACAGGCTCCAGCAGCTGAGATTTCCCTTCTGCCACTAATCCACTGAATACTCCTTTTTCATTAAAAACCCAAACAGATCCATGTGGGCTGGATGAGTCTATAAGCTCTATTGTTTTCATACAGCCAAAGTCTCATCTGGGCTAAAAGTTTCTGATCTAGGATTTGGAGAGAAGCATGTAACTGAGTAAACTCTGAGATTAGACCAGCTATCAGGAGAGTAAAAGCTCGTTGTGAACTTTTACTTTATTGCATTTGTGTTTGTTCCCATGATCCTTATACAGAAACAGAGGCTTAGCACACCTTTTCCTATGGGATATGCACAGCACTTAGGATGTACACAAAGCCACTAGATGGTAGTGTTGGTAAATGCAGCAGTTTTTGAGTGTTTAGAATTACCTTTACTGGCCAAGAACACCTTTCAAAGTAATTTGTCATCATTATACATTCACATTACACTCTGCAGTTATGAGGACAGACTTAAGAATGGATGGATTTGGCAAATGCTCAACAAGAATAATGTTCCTCAAAGAAATAAGAGACCACATTTGCCTCAACTGCCTCCACTGGTGTCAGCATTTCCATTCTTTGGACACTGCCTCTCTTCAGGGGGTGCAGATGTTCAAGAAACATCTAAAGCAGTCAGTGAGAAAACATGCACATTTCTAAGCAATCTTTTGTTTGAGACTTTTCAGCACTGATTACTGGAGGCAATTTGCATGTCTCAGCTGTGTCCAATTCCATGGACTTGGCCAAGCCATGTGCACTTTCCCCTGTGTAGGTATAGAAGAGGATGGCTGTAGGTGACTGACAGTGCAGAGGTCTCACTTCCACCCCTCTCATAAGCAAGTTAGACCCGGTTATTTACAAGAAAAAAAATGAATAGAAGGTGCTTTACTGTGCAGGTCTCAGAAGAAGCTCAAATGTTAATCCCCTCCACGTCAGCAGAGAAGGCCTTGGGCACAGGGCCATGTTTTTGTTTAAGTTAGGACTTTCCTCAGAGGTAACTAAAGCCAAGGAAGAATTGTTCAGGGCTCTGACTGACATGTTTTCCAGTTGCAGGGCAGGACTGGCAGGAAAACTTGCCCAGAAGCTCCATCAGGTCAATGACATGATATTAAGTCACTGCCAACCTGCCCTGTACACTGTCTTATGTCAGAGCACCTCTTACAGTTCTTACAGAAATGCAGTGGTTTGGCAAAACCCAGTTTACAGAGATGTGGGATCATCACAAGCACAAGAACCTAAATTAGACAAATACCAAGCACTCCTGAGAAACTCTGCCACATGGAATGTGATGGACAAAGGTGTTGGCTATACTCATTGGTCCAGTCTTACATGGATGACAGTTTAGAAGAGAATGCAAAGAGGAACAGCAGGTGTCCTGAGAAATCCATCACCTACCTTTGTCGAGCCAGTAAAAGCAATTTTATCAATATTGTCATGGGTAGAAATTGCAGCTCCAGCTGTGGGGCCATAGCCTGGCACAATGTTCACCACACCAGGAGGAAAACCCACCTGAAAGAGAGGTTAAATACAACTCTGTAGAGATTTTGAGAATGCAATTCATTTCTCAGGAAGCTTGAATTAATTGTACTATACCCCTTGGAGCTCTTACCAAATACACCACTGTTTGCCAGACTTTCCAGTACCATGGCTGTGTGCTATGAGTTGCAGTGGGTGAAACTAACAGCCATGCTTAGGAAATGCCAAGATTCAGCAGGA
>VYZS01091025.1:0-11664 GCA_013400695.1 Neodrepanis coruscans | reverse complement strand
TGATCCCATCCCAGCTCTGAAGGAACTCACCCACTGGGATAGTTCTGCCCTGAATTTTATCAGCCCATCCAGCATAATATCGGAGTGTTTTTATACAGCCTTCCAGGTCAATAAAATAAGCCTGCAGGAAAGGTTTGCCCGTGTCCATTGTCTCCAGAGTCTGAAAAAAAAAGTTACATGCACTATCAGACAAATTAATGTTTTTTTCCTTAAAAACAACTTTTAGAGAGACACTATCATCTTTATTTTGCCTTGTTCTGAAGACATGGGGTGCTCTTCCCTTTTCATTTAAGGAATGAGCTTGTTAATACAAATAATGCAGAAGGGACACTAGACCAGGTAACTCTGATCCATGCAGGAGTTGCTCTGTCCAGTGGCTTTGATAAAAGTGCACCTTTCAGAAGCCCCCAGAAGGTGAGTGTGGGTGGGATACAGGGGGTCTGGGGCATGAGTCATGACTGGAGCAAGAGTCATGACTTCATCATAACTGACCCTCCAACAGATGGTCTGGATTCCAGATTGTGTCACTGAAATCAGTCAGACTCGCTTTCCTTTTACTATTCAATAAAAAACCCTCTTTTTTTCTATTCAGAACACTAAACCCAACCTCTGAAAAGCCTCTTTTGTCCAATGATAGAAAACACATTTTTTACAGAGTTCTGGTAAAGTAACCTCTGGGCTCATATCTGTGCTGAGTCTGAGGCAAGGCAGAAGTTGCTCCACTGAAACTGCACCAGTGCTGAGCAGCTCTAAACAAAGTCCAGGCTGAGCCTGTGTCCTTCACACTGTTCTGGACATTAGCTGAGGGAATGCTTTGTTCTCCACACAGGTCATTAAAGAGGATATTGGTACAAATGGCCAGCACATCCATAAAGGAAGTACTATCCCTTGGTAGATTGAAACATCTTTGTTTACATATGAAGTCATACCCTGTCATCTTCCATAGACATTAGGGTCCAAACAGCACTTGAGCAGACATTCCCCTTGGAATGACTAGGATTGTTATCCACTGAATGTCTGCTGAAACAACTGATTTTATAAGTCATTATTTAGCACACAGCCAAGGCAGCCTGGGCTGGTGTTCTGCAGTGCAAACAGCAATGCCAAACAAGCCCTCCCAGACCAGAAGGACAGAGAAAGCTTGAAGTGAGTGTTCTGGTTATGGAGAAAGGAGGGTCCTCTAAAGTCACATCAAAGAGTGATCAGAAAGCGAACTGGGTTTATTCACACACACATTTATAAAGGCCAGAACTGCCTTTATATCCAATTAGTTTATTTTTGTCCTGCTGAAACTGAAAGCTGTCACTTGGTTGAGACACTGTATTGGGGAAAGAGACTCAGATCACAACAGTCACACAAGCACAGGCTCTCAAGCACATCCCATGTATCTTAACTCCTACTGACTTCAGCAGGACATCAGGAACCTGCATCCTAACAGCACAGGACGTCATAAATGCCATTCCCCTGAAGACAAAGGTGCATCATTGAACTGGAGAGTGCTCAGACCCAAGAGTTCAGGTATGGATGGACAGCAGCCCTCAGCTGAGGATCTGTGGGTGTGATTTGGAAAGATGTACAAGGCCAATGGAGTATAAAAGCTTCTACCAACTGCAGCACGTTTTAGCTTGAGTTCTTATCCCCTTGTTCTGCACGAAAAGGACTCCTCCAGGAGAGGATCATGGAATCATTAGCAATAGTTCTTCAGTGCAGAAGTCCAAGTTAACACAACTTCACGGCTATAAAGAGATTTTTCCCAAGCCAGTACATTCAGTAGGGAGAGAAACAGTTCCCACTTACACACATTTTAAACTTTGGATGATATCCAGCAAGAGAAAGGGGGCTGGAAAGAGTCTATTTTAGAGGAAGGAATTTGCACAGAAGTCAAACCAGCTCTGCATTTTTCCTCAGAAGGACTGAGTCAGCTGTGGTAGTTGATGGTTTTTTGATTGTTTTGATTTTGGGTTTTGTTTGGTTGTATTTGGTTTTTGTTTCAATGTTTTGGTGTGTTTGCTTAAAGATAATACAGGGAGACAGGAATATTAATAACTCTTAAACTAAGAAAAAAGTGTTTATTGCTTTGAAAATTGAAGTATTAATATCTGTAATCACTTCAGTAACGAACTAAAGTTTTGGAGAAGTCAACTTCTAAAATCATCCTGCAGGAAGAGGAAGGAAGTCATAACTCCTGTGTGGGCTCTTCTGCCATACATAAAAGGAGAAAAAAGAAACATATGGATGGCTCAGAGGGATGGAGCCAAGTTACCAGCACAGTACTTACTGCCAGGGTGACTCTGTCTCGCTCGAGAAGATCAGCCAGTTTGTGCAGGAGTCGTCCTCTGCTTGGGGCATCCATCTGTCTCCACGGAGAGCCCCTCTGGAATGCAGCCTTTGCTGCCTCCACTGCATTGTCCACATCAGGCTACAGCCACCACAAACACAAGAAAACCTCAGGTTACAAGGAAGAAGCTGGACAATGATACAGAAACCCCCCTTTAGTTTGCTTTCTAGCGGATGCTGTGGTGGCTAAAACCAAGTTGTCTGACAAAATCACTTCCATTTTACTCCTGGATTTGAATCCAAGCCTGGAATATGTTTTAGGTTTGGCTTGGGCTCATAAACAACCTGGAGGTCAAAGTACCAATACGGTCTTTCAATGTAACCGATTTGTTTATAAAATAATGCAGAACTGTGTTCCTGCCAATACAGGATGTAAGTGACACTGGGGGAGGATGGAGAAACAAGCATGACAGGCCACCAGCCAACATGAATCAGCCTGCTTTAAAAAAGTGTAGCAGGAAAGTGCCCCATGAGATCAAGGTTTTATCCAGGGGAGCAATCACAGATCAGATCCCACCACTCAGTCCCACTGTAGCCCACGCTGGCAGCAGTCAACACTAAAAAGCTCCCTTAGACCCTAAAACACACTTCCAAAACACTTCTACCAGATGGGAAAGATTTTGCTGTTCATTGCTATGATAAAGGCATTTTACCTACACACACTTAGAGCCACTCCCCCTTCTCCCTACTGCTTTACCATTCTCTAGACCAAATCTAACTCCATTTACCCAAGGGGGCAGCAAATTCCATCTCTTCCCACACCACCAAGTTTCAGGCATTTACTCTGGCCACAGTGTGCCCCAAGCTCCTCCCTTCATCTTGCACACATTGACTAAAAAAAGCAAAGCCAAGGGCAACTTCATGATCCAATGGAATCAACAGGAACACTGCCACCAACATCCACAAGGCCAAGGCTGTACCCAGAGCATACATAAAGCACACTTCTCCCTGGCTTTGGATGCACTCCTGCTGTATGTAATGTCTGGCACAGCCTGTGCCTCACTTCAGCTGATGGAGAACTTGCACTTCACTGCAACATATGGCTTGAAAGGGTGGGAAAGGAGGGAGGGTTTCAGGACTTGATTGTTCCTCACAGCACTTTACCAGTTGCTCTCATCTATGTTTTACCTCAAGTCTTGTCTGGATACAATTAGGAAATGAGGCTTTGCACTGATCCAAAAAGGTTTGGCCACTTTCCCCTCACAGGGAGATGCGTGGTACTCAACCAAGAAAAAATGCTATAGGGAGACATGTTGCACTTCTTAAAAAGTTCTTGGTCAAAACAGCAAGTCACCCAAGGCAATAGCACCTTAAATTTGGCTCCTTTTCTTTACAAGGATATTACACAGCTTTGAAATAGCCTGACCTATACTGAAGAAGTCCAACCTTTTAGAAGAGCACTGAAGGGGAACTATTGGAAGGAACTTGTGCTGCTACAGAATGGCTGTGGTCTAGCCAAGGAAGCTGGTGAGGAGCCACCAAGTGCAGACAGGCATGTCCTGCCTGGGGCCCACCACCCATGGGCACAACAGGCCTTTAGAATGGCTCAATCTGCTTCAGTTGATCTGGATTCAAGCTGGCACATCACCAAAGCCAGAAGGCACCACCAGCCACTGCACACTTATATACGCCCCATCCTGCCTGCTGGAATGAAGACTCAAGCTGAGAGAAGGCAATATTTTATGTGACAAAGCAGGCAAAGGAACATAAGTGTGTCAGGTTGAAACAAATCTTCTCTTAGCAGCAATTAATTGGTTCTGTGACCAGGCTGGGAACACTAATATGCAGGGAACTGGGTTTGCAGTGGCACAGTGCCCTTCATTGAGGGTCTTCACTCCACCCCAGCACCTGGAAAATGGGGGTGAGGTGGTTGTGTGGGCAGAGGACCTCAGTGCAGCCCTGCTGCAGTTCCTGTTGGTTGCCTTCATTCTTGTCTCTTTTCTCAGACATGCTGAGTACAAATAGCAGCTCAGAGACTGCAGTCACTGTCACACAAGCCAACAAGCTTCCCCTAAACACCCTGAGGGCAGCACCACCAAGTGAGATCCTGAGAGCCTGCACAGCCTCAATAGGGCTGAGAGATCAGGAAAAACAAGGAAATTCTTCAGGAAGGCTGAAATGCCATTCTTAATCCATCCTGTTATGACTAGGCATTAGGGAAGTCTGAATGGCATGTTCATTGCAGGCATGTTGCAATAGGTAGGCACAAGGCGTGACAAAAAGGCTCGTAACTGTCCAGGTGCCAGGAACACACTGTGGTGCACAAACCACAGGAGGAGGAGATCCTGTGCATCCTGGGGCTTAGTTCAGATCTATAACACATTTACTGTTTATTACATAAAAAAAAATGACATGAAGAGAATATTAAGACTATAAAGTTAAGCATTGCAGAGCTGGGAAATGCCTGTAAACCTTCATACCCACCTTGGGTGTTTGCATTGTGATACAACCCCCAGTTACACAACCACATACCTTTCCCCCCTGGCCAAACTCACTCTGTTCTTTGTTCTAAACTACCTCCTCCACCTTCATCCTCTACCTCAAGTTCTGCTCATCACTCATTTCCTCTCCTGCCCCTTTTCCTCCCTCCTGCCTCATCAGCAGTCAGAGTACAGTGAAGGCCATCATCCCACTGGTCCTGTGAGTGGGGAAAACACCTGCAAAAAAGCCTTGCTCTGCTTCAGTCTCCAGGTGCACCACATTGCTTCAGTCTGGCCAGTGAGAAGACATGCCCCCAGTGGAGACCATCTTCCTTCAGTTCAGTTATTGACTTTTTCAAAAAGCCTCTGCTGTGTACAACTTTGGAAAGGTACTTTTCTGACATAGGGGATGAGCTTGTCACGATTTCTCAATTAGAAGATATTCTCTGACCTGCATCCCTGCAGAGAGTCCACACATTGGATTGCTCTAACTTGTGAATTCGAATTCAAAACATCTACAAACAGCACCTTGACAGCCCAATGTCCAAAATTGCAAGACTGCTGTAGTTTTACCTCAGCAGGCCACTACATTCTGAGGGGGACAGGCTGACTGTGAACAAATTGCTCTCATAACCCTTCCAAGATCCACACATGAGAGTGAACTCTTAAGAAATTATGATGACACATGCTCCACAACATCAACTGCTCAACAGTCACAGTTGTGGACCTGCTGCCCACATTCTGTGGCAGCCAGCTGAGCTGCGCACCCCTCTGAGGAAGGAGCAGCTTTCCCCTGCCCTTGATGGATGTCAGCAAGCTGCTGGAAGGAAAAAGCCTGTCTCCAAGTGTTATCAACAGCACCAGAGATTTTACAATAGCAGAAGTATTTTTGCCTTTACATGGTAACACCAAGACAGGGAGGAAGTTCTGAGACTGCTGCTTCTCCATTATCAACCTGGCAGACACTTGGACACTGTGCTGTTATTTGGGATGAAAAAAAGCCCCCTGGCACCCAGTGAAGACATCTGCCATTTTATTTTCAGGGCTTCTTTTTCCACACAGGCTTTTCTTTATCCCTCAACTGTCCCATCAAGGGCAGTTTTGTAACTAAAGAACAAATAACTTTGCTTCAAGGCTCATAAAGCATTGGCCAAGTTTCAGCACCAAACTGAATTGTCATCGCTGAGATATTGGCTGCCAAATTCCCACCCCTCACGTGCAGCCTAAGCAAAACACTCTGTATGGCCAGGGAGGGGCAGGTTTCTATTGAGTGCTTGGGAAGTAGAGTTCTGCTCCCAGACTGCTGGGAAGGCACAGCCAAACCTGGCACAGTACCAGGAACTGCCACCCCTGGGGTGGCACTGGCCAATATGGTGGCACATGAGGAAAGGCACTGGAAAGCACCAGCAAACAACTCAGCACCTCCTGCAGCAATTGCAGCAGGATGGAGTTATATATATGAACCAGAGCAAAGGAAGCCTCAGGGGGCTTAGTTTGCCAGAAGACAGTGGGACATGGTCAAGTGTCACCAGAAGCCAAAGGGGTAGTTCTTACTCTTCTCTAATTGATCCAGGTCTAATCCCACTTAGTTCCTTGCAAAAGCCTACTTAAAAATAGTTTGTTCTAAGTGTGATGTGAAGGGATAGATGAGGCTTTCAACACCCAAAGCGCAGGTAGCTTACATTTTTGCCTGCAATTTCTGTGCACCAAGGTGTCAGCCACCCACACTGAGTATCCAAGGGCAGAGGGCTCCACTGACTGGCCCCAAGGAAAGGTTTACAGTACTGACTCTCCTGCAAGCCAGAAGCCAAATTCAGGCAGGACAAATCTCAAGGAGGCAAGCTGCAAAACTGGCTCTTTAGTTCTGCATAACAATTCTCTTTGACCAGGACATTAAGAAGCAGGCATGAAATGTTCATGTAATACTCTGTAGCTGCTCGAGGAGATGCTTAGCTCAGAGAACAATAACAACATCATGGTTTCTGCCTATCAAAATACAGTTGCATCTGAGTCAGCTTCAGCTCCACTGTTTGCATGCCACAGCAATTAAACACAGTTGTGTCCTACCCAGTCAGGACAAAGAAGTTACACATAGTATTTGGTTCTGCCTCCATCTGTAATTATCTCATGGATGCACAGATTCCCCCATGGCAATAAGTCTTGGAGGCTGCTTTAGTGGCATCCAAAAGAGAGCACAGCTACCTTACACAGCACTTACAGGCTGGAGACTTGTATTGCCAAGCAAGTTGGCTCCCATCTCCAGAGGGTTTAGGCTTTATACTCTGTATAGTACAATATCCCTGCTCAACTAGTATTACTAGTAGCAGCCTTGCTGGAAACCAGGCATTGTCCCTCACAAGTGTTGGAGAAATTTAGACACCAAGAAAAATATCTTAGTGCAGGCAGAAATTGCCACACTGCCCCTCACTGCCCACAGCAATGAGCTGCTAAAGCTCTGGTACAGCACAACAGCTGTGAATCACCTTCCCATGACATCCTGCAAAAAGCCAACTCTTGGACCAGCTTTTTTCCATAGATCAGGCCAGTTGGTCCACACATGATGAGCTGCTTTGCATAAAAAGTCTCACATCTGATTGTTCTCACTTCACTGTTACCAAACCCAAGCAGTTCCATCCCAGGCTAATCCACAGCTCACCAGGGACAGCCAGGGACTAATAAAGTTCTTGAGAGACACTGGTTTGGTTTTATCTGCACTTTTATGCAGGAGGCCAGAACCCATGTTACCAGTTGGAAAAGCAGCACCACATCTCCAGCAGTAAGTGGTCAGTGTTTGCATGACTGAGCTTAAATTCTGCCAAGCACTCAGGTTATCTGCTGACAGTGTTTAAAAAAGGACAAGTTTCAGTTCAATGTCTCCAACAGGCTGCTGTGCAGCTGGTATATAAACCACTCCCAACACAAGGGCCAAATACCATCAGGGATTTGCATACACCATCACTGCTATTTCCTCAGGCTGGCTGCTCCCTTCCAGTCTATGCCACAAGAATGATGCTCAATTTCATTCCTCTGACAGTGTTCAGCAGCCAGTTCCTACCAGGGAAAGTGACTCTGATGAGTTGGACAGGACTGATCCCATCCAGCCCACGTAATTCTTGAGCAGCACATCCAGTATCCCAGACCTTCAGCTCAGCTTGGCCAGATGGATGTTGTTTTAAAAGCCAGTTTTTCCTCTGTGTGCTTCCCTACAAAAGGAAGTGCCCTGGAAAAACATTTTTCAGGCTGCTTTTCTAACAACACTTACCTTGTCTCCTTCCTCAATGTCACAAATTTTCTCCAGCGTTGAAGGGTTGTAGGTGGCGAACTTCTTTCCACTTGTAGACTCGTGCCACTCATTGTTAATAAATATCTGAAGAGAGAATAAGGGAAGTGGGATGGGCAGGAGAGAGAAAAACAACTGATATAGACAAGTGCTCCTCTAAGGTCCCAAGGCCCTTCAGTTTCCATCAATGGCAGAGTCAAGTGTGCTCAGTCTCTCTCCTGAGGAGACAGAAGCATTTGCACAAACTTTGGGCACCCAGTTGGTTTTGAGCAAGAGGAAGGCAGAGGATGGGGCTCGCACAGCACAACACCATGATTTGTCAATGAGAAACAGGCAGTTTTTTGAATACATCTCCACAGGAACAGCAAGCAGACATGAAGAGATGGTTCAGGCAAAAAGAGCCCCTTGTTACAAGTCTGGCTGTTTGTACCCTGCCCTGGGCTACTTCCACATCTTGCTCCCCACTCTGGCAGCATCCAGAGGAGGGTGGGGACTGGCTCAGTTCTACCCCACCATGCCTTGTCACAGGCTGGATCAAGCCTCCCACGTCACTTGGAGTCATCTGTGACAAGATTTAAGTGTTTCAAAATATTGCATTTCCAGAGCAAGAACAAACAGTCCCAGCCATTGCGTAACCAAAAATGCATTAAATACTGGAGTGTTGTTACTCACTGTAAACAGAACATGAATACCTATATACAATTAATTGATTCAACATGCATCTTATCCACGCTGTGATCTAACTTGGCAGTGTTATATTTTATAAATATACTTCAAGTAAGATTAGATGAAGTAATCTTTATTAGTAGCCTGCTAGTGGCTGTAAGCTAGTACTTTTATTTGGAAGCCATCCACGTTTGCAATCTTGTTTATGAGTCTCTACACACCACCAGGAGATTAATGTTGCATCTCTTACATTCGGAATTCCCACTGCTTTGGGTCATAATTTTCTTTCCTTGGGCAGCTTTTTTTCCTGAAAGGGGTTTTTTCCTTACTATTTCTGCATAAAGCATCCAAAATGTAACTGGTGTAGAAGCTGCACTATCGGACCCACCTGTTTCACACAAGCAGAGGAAAAGAATATTTCACCAGAAATGTTGCCAAGGGAAGCAACAAGAAAAGATACCATGTTAGAAATATTAACACCAATGTAAAACAATGTTCCCAAACTACCAACCCAAACTACCCGTTATCCAAGTGCTGCCATGTACAGATTTTAACTTCAGTTTATCTTTGCTTCCCTAACAAAGAAAGATCACATTATAAACACAGGAGATACGACAGGAACTGTAGAATTACAGCATCAGGTATAAGCTTACAAACTGAGGAGTGGAGAAGTTTTTCCTCCTCATTCAACATTAATTCTATGGGAAAGCAATGTTCTTACAACTAGTAAATACAAGAGCGACAGGATCAGGTTTTTTTTTCAATGTAACATATACCCTGGCATCATTCTGGGAATCACACCACATATCCCAAGTCTTTGGTGCCAGGAGCTGAAATCATATCAAACAATATATCACCCGTTCACGCTGCATACCCAGGATTTGAGACAAGGAATTGTGGACAGATCTCTTCCATCACACACCCATGACAAGCACTAAGCTGCTCTATAAATAAGATCTTTGTTGAATTTTTTTCCCCCCCCTTTTCCCCAGCCCCGTAACTGGTAGAACCAAAAATAAAAATCTCCTCTAAGCAGAGGAAAACGTGCTGTCAGCTGTAAACATCTGGTGAAGCTCAGAGCTCGCACAAAACATCTCAAAGTTTCATGAAAATTGACTGCTTCTCTTTATTTTCTCAGATGCACTGGGAGCATCAGCCCCAACATCAAGCTCACACTTTAAATTTACATTGGTCTCCACTTTTAAGAGCCTACCTTGCTACTTTCAGCGTACAGAGTCTCTGGCAAAACTCTGGAGAGTAGAAACTGCTTTAAAACATACACGGCTGCAGGATAAGATCCCCAAGGAGTGTTTAAAAGTGTTCACAACAATAAAATTAACAAAAACCAGAACATTTGGATGTTTAGGGAGAATTCGAATGGCCGTGTCCATTTTGGACGCAGGAAAGAGCTGTTTGTGCAGCATTACGCCATTCTGCAATCAGCAGCTGCAGATCCAATTTGCTGCTAAATGACAAGTTTATCTCACAAATAGAGAGGAGATAAATTTGGGATGTTAAAAACTAATCTAGTTCAGCGATTACTACTCACTGCCAACCTGTTTCAGGGCTTTGGGTGCACAATTCAAATCAACACCTCGCCGGACAAGCTACGGCTGTTTACTCCTCGCTGCAAGGAGGAGTAAACTCAAATTCTACTTTTTTAAAATTATTATTACTTAAAAGAGAAATTCAACAGTAACACACTCTTTTCAGCCCCTCCAGCTATTTTAGTCCAGCCACAAAGTTGAAGTTATGGCAGTGGAGGCTCCTGAGCAGTGTAACCAGCGGGGACATTTTCCCCTCTGCACAAGGCAGCGGGTCGGGCTGTCGTGGAACAAAAAGCAACTCGGCTATGGCAGAGCCACAGCTGCGATGGGAACGGGGATTTCTGCAGCCATGCTCAGCCCCACACCAGCCTCACCCCTGAGGGATGGAGAGATCAGACCCAGGAGCCTTTGGTTTAACCCAAAAGGCCGGGAGTGGATGTTTGAAGGGAAGCCCAATGGAAAGGGGAGAGGTGAGGGTTTGTGTGGGTTCAATGCCCAACTCCTCATCCCCATGGGGAGGCCGTGGAGTTGGGACAGAGAGGGAGCAGCAAGATGGATGTGAGCACTGCTCTTCTTCTAGAGCCACAGGACGGTTCCAGCCCTTCCACGAGGCCCAGTCCTGCTGGACACTGGCTCTTCTCCAGCCTCCCTGCACTGACCAGCACCCAAATCCACCGCTGGCACTGAGCCCCCTCTCTGCAGGAGAGCTGTGCACCAGGTCAAGGACAACTGAACACAACTCCTACAAGCAGTGGAGGAGGATAAAATCCCTCCTCGCTGGCCCTGCCCAGGCTCACCCCATCCAAATCGGATTTGGTTGAGCACCAGCGGAGGCGTGGGTTGGGAGGGGAAGATGGCATCTGGCACCAGAGCCAGGGAGAGGAGCCCAGGGCACCTGGGGCAGCACAACAGCTTCGCTGGGGTTATTTTATTTGAAAAAAAAAAAAAAATTAGTTTTTGAGCTTGAGAGATTGGGGCAACGGCTGCACCATTAGAAACACCACCGCCACCTGCTCGCCCAACCTCACACCATCCCCAAACCTACCGTCCCAGGCAGCGGGAAGAATAACAGAACCCCAGAACAACAACACCGAGGGCGAAAACCTCGTACGAAAAACACACCACCTCACTACCACCCTGGCTCCACCAACCACGGGCGACACCACAGCGAAGCCCACCTACCCACCCAACTCCTCTTCCTCCACATCCAAGCCGTCTCACCTTGGTGTACTTCACCTCCAGGCTGCGCAGGGGCCGCGGCAGCGGGGGCACTTTCCTGTCGGGCTGCCCGTTCTCCACAGCGCCGTTGAGGGCGGCCATGGCCCCGCCGTCGAGCCCGCGCGCCTTCTGCCCGCTGACAGCGCCCGCGCCGCCTTAAGAGCGCCGCGCGCGCCGCCCGCCCGCCCCCTCATTG
>VYZS01091020.1:33973-50183 GCA_013400695.1 Neodrepanis coruscans | reverse complement strand
CTCTCTGCTGCCCAACGGACACAGGCTACTCAGAGGATTTTAAATACAAGGGATATTACACAGAGGTTACTTTTTTCCCTCTAATAAACAAATGCTAACAACAAAGCCAAGGGAATGCAACCAAGATAATGAAGCTGGAAAACTCAGTATCTTTGTGGGGTGTATGGTTAAAGTCAGGCACTCAGGCAGCCTGAGTTTCTTCAGCCACGGGAATGTTAGCTTTGGGGCACTTAAAATTTGCTGCTGTAGGTTTTTTTTGTTCTGGTTTTGTTTTTTTTCAAATTAAGAGAAGTGCAAAATGCTGCTGTTGGCGACTCGCGCGACACAACTTTTGGCACAGGATTACACATGGCTTTGGAGTTATACAACAGCATGTTTGTTTGTGGGATTCACAAGTGCAGGGTGGGATGATGGACTGCAGCATGCTCTGGGATGAGTATGCAGTCCCATCCCAGTCTTCCCAAACAATAACTTGGGTTTTACAAGAGTTTAATTGAGCATGGTCCCTTTCTCTGGCTGCTTGTTATGCTGCAGATACCTTACCATAGAGGAGCTACTCACTTGCTTGACTTTTTTGCATCCTGCTTAAACTGGGCATTGATTTTAACCATCCCCATTTCACTTTGGAAAGAATCCAGTTAGTTTTGGGGTCCCTGTGGCAGCAGCATTCATTTTTCCAAGTCAACAAAAATGTTCCCCTGAAATTACAAGAAAATAATGAAGAAATTTTTATTCCCTTTGTGTTGCAAAATCTATTTTATATTACAGAACCCAAGTTTTAGCCTGAGTGACTCAAGGAAGACTCTTCAAAACGACAAAAAAATTTAAAAAAAAATTAAAAAAAAGAAATTAAAAAAAAAGAAAGAAAAAAAGCCCAGCACAGAATTTGCAATTGTTACCCCCACAAATCTCAAAGTGGAAAAATGAGATGAACAGCCCTGCACACCAGCAGCCCCTCAAAAGCCTCCCTTTAAAACAGATTTGCCAGCAGATGTTCAATAGAAAATGGACTGAATTATTTTCACTGCACACTCACAACTTCTCAGGGATAGCGGGAAGGAGGCTCTTGGTACCTTTTTTATGATCTGCTGTTGACTTCACTAATGACTCACATTTGGTTCCAATGAGATATTTTCATATGACTAACGAATCTATATTTGGAGGCATAAGAGGGTTTGGCTAATTATCTGTTGCATTCAGTTAAATATTCCAAGTATTCAAAGTAGGTTTTCTTCCAGTGGCAAATGTTATGCCCTCATGGTCTGTCTTCTGGTGCTTTAAAAGCAGCCCAGCACTTTGACTCGTACCAAGCTGACATCTGGGTTTCTGCATGTGTAAGCACAAGAGATGGCCTGAACTTAATTATACAGTAAACAAATCCTGCATTTTTTAGGTGGCCAATAGGTCATTCCCCAAGGGACGATTTAAACCTGATTTTTCAACATGCACTTGATGCTTTCAGTTTTGCTGGGGGCATTTACTGGGGTCCCATTAATAACTTCTGGCAGGGGCAAATTCCTTATAAGCACCGTTGTGTAGGCTGCTTGTGCGCAAATCATTTTTCCACAAGGAGGGCCCAAAATCTGATGAGAGAAAGGTAGAGAGGAGGGGGAGGGATGTGGCTCTGTCGGCTCAGCTGCCTGAATTGCAGGAGAACATTAAACATAATGATCCTGTAGGGGAAGAAACCATACGCAGCTCAGATGTGGGAACGAGCCAGGATTTCCTGTTCATATGCCCCTTTAGTAGGTGCTTGGGCTGTTCTCCTTCTTTTATCACTGTCATGTTCTTTGTCTGCCACTGGAGCAATAACACGGTGCAGATACAATGGATCAGATGTTCCCTCTGCCCCTGCTGCTGCAGCCCTGAGCTAGGAGACCTCTCTGCACCGCTCTCCAACTCCAGCAGAACAATAAAGAAGATTTTACAGCTGTTGTGGGGATGGGGGGAGGCAGGGAGGCAGAGGGAAAACAGCTTGAGTGCCCGTGGCCAGCTATAATTTCTCCAGTGGGTCTTTGCTGACAGTTTTAGGATTAACAAGTGAGCTCTGTTCCCAGGCATTTACCCCTCTGGATAAGCTGGCCTGTTTGTTCTCAAGGGTTTCTTTTACCCTACAAAATATGGCATTGCCAAACAGATGTAGTCTTGTTCCTAGAAAGGCAAGTTATAGTTGAAGCTGCATCTCATAGAGGCTTTAGCCCTTGGAATTGTTTGGAAATGCTACAGTATTCCTCTGACCCTTTTCAGGGCAGTTTTTTCCCACAGACGTGCTGGTTGATTCTTTTATGGCTCTGTCCTTTGTCAAGGATGAATTAGGAAAAATAAACTCACAAACAAAAAGTGGAGGCCCAGCACAGAGATCCTCTTGCCCCCAGTGATTAACAAGTATTTTACAGCTCTGAGTGTGTGGGGGGAGAAAACAAAGTGCCCTTCTGCCTTTTTTTTTCCATATTTTTGCTTCACGGTTAATGGGGGGCAGAGAAGAGGGGGAAGAAAGAAAGGGGAAAAAAAAAGAGTCAAGAAGATTAAGACAGTCTTATTATTTTTAAAGTCCTCCTTTTCAACAGGCTGACACAAAGTGCTTTATGGTGAGTGATAAAGAAAGTTTACATGTCCCAGAGCTGGCATGGTGAGGGGCAGGTGATGAGGAAGGGGAGGCTGCAAAGAGGAAGGCTGTGAGGAGGGAGGCTGAGACAGATGTACTTGGTGGCCAGCATCTTGCTTTCTGCCTGGTGATTCAGCAAACTTCGGACATGAGTAGAAGGTTTGTCAAGGTGGTAAGACCTTGGAATTGCCACTGACCCACAGCAAAGGACTTCAGAGTGAGACGAAAAGGGGTCTTCCCTTCCTTGCCTCCATGCCTTCCCAAGGAGTGCCAGGGGGACATGCCCAAGGCCAGGGTGAGCCAGGGTGAAGCTCTGCCCCAATCCCTGTCCTCTGCAGAGGGAACCCCTAGTCCCCCTCAACAGGAAAAAACAGCCTTAAAATCCAGCCTATTGGGTGCCAGGGGATTGGTTCCCTGGCTCTCCCAACACACTCCTCAGGACTGTAGGTCCCCAGTGCTCCAGCGCATGCTGCCTTGCCCTGTGAAACTTAACCTGCCTTCAGACACCCAAATTTAGTAGCTTTGCCCACTGAGTTGTGATGGTGGAAGTGAGCTGAGTAGAGCTCTGCAGGGAGGATGGAGGCACTGCAAGACCCACTTTTTCCATCCTGCCCACAGTGCAGCTGCTCCCCAAGGCAATCCTGCTGAAAACAGCAAGCTTTTGAGGAAATAAAAGAACAGCCCAGAAATGAGTTGCCAGCATCATTCCATCTTCTTCCTGGGGATTAGGTGCCCAGAGGTTTGCTGCAAACCTTACCCACACTGCCAGGGTTTCACCTGTGGTCACACCTCATTCTCTTGTATTTGCCCCCACCCCAAACTCATCAGCATGTTTCGCTTCCATCAGCTCTTGTTCTCTGGAGCTTGGCTGGCTCTGGTTCAAGGAGCACAGGTACCCTGCAAGCTCCTGTGTTTCTGATCTGCACTCTTAGCTCTGCTGTTTCACAGGTCGCACTCAGAGGTAGATCTGAACCTGCTTGATGCCCCAGGCACCCATCTCCATCCCCATATTGTTTTTTCCAGGTGCATCAGCCCAGACAGAGTTCAGATGTCAGCAGAAGGGTCAATTATAGCCCACTTTATTTACATTTACGCTATCTGAGATGTTTTTAGAGCAGCCCTAAATGCATTATCTATGAGCCTGATCCAGTAATTACAAATGCTTTGGAGTGGTCCAGGCTAGTTTGTTTAGGTTTCTTCAGTGCTGATTAGAGATTAGCAGAACTAAAACCACCCATTAGCTGGAAGGCATAAAGCAGTGGTGGTTCTCAGGCTCAGGGGCCAGGTGCTCCATACTTGTCCGTCTCTCAGGCACTGCTGCTCTCCAGCAGGGCTGCAAGGGAGGGAGGAAGGGTGTCACGAGTTTGCTTGGTCTGCAGTTGCCTACATAGCAGAGGCTTGTGGATTTGGACGTCCCAGTAATCAAACTCTTCACTCATCCTGAAGCATCTCTCAAAGATGCCTTCATTAGTCTCAGGTTCAAACAAAGCAGTTTGAACAAAGCAGCTGACCAGGAAGAGGTGAAAAAAGGTTTCAATATTGACCTAGGCTGGTCAGGCACAGTGACTCAGCTCATAGGGATGATAAAAAAAGAGCAGAGAGGATTTGTGTGGAGACTGTCCTTGATTTCAGCAGGTACCATTGTTAATTTCTGTCAGAAGAGGACCTGGCAAGGAGATGTAGGAAATGTAGCTGAGGGAGGGGAAGGAAGAGTCTTTTATCTCAATCCAAGCTAGCAGTGCATCTTTGCAAAGACATTCTCTCTTTGAAGTGGGCCTTGGGTGGCTAAAGTACCTGGTACTATCCACAGCTTCTTTATTACAATTTGCCAGTGGCAGTCCTCTGGATATCAGCAGAACGTGATTTGTTTGCAAAGATCCTAAAACCTCAGCAGCTTTACAGACATCATAAAATCCCAGCCCTAACCTATAGGGAATAGGAATTAATACTGTCCTTATCTGGTGGCTAATAGCCCTAGCTTCTTACTTGAGGACCTACTCTGTTGGCCTGAGAGACCTTTCCTCTCTAGGCCACTCTACCACCCTTCAGTGGTTGGAGTGCTCCCACAAACTCATGTGCCTGGGTGTAAGACCCATCACATTGCATACACCTGCTGAGTCTTCCAATATGCTCCTTGGCTTCTGTGGGGATTTAGATCCCCAGATAAAGCTAGATTCAATATCCCTTTGTTTCAGTGATCTTGGAGACGGCTGGGACAAGCTCCCAGCCCCTGGAATAGCAAGTGAGCAGGATCCCCCTAACAGATATGAGAACCCCAAGATCCCTTTGACATTTACATTAACAGGCTTTCCCTCAGTGCCTAGTACCCCTTGAGCAGACAGCGGGATGAAAGTATTTCAAAGCACACATAGATGCTTAAGAATTTTGTTAGCAGCATCAGCCAACATTTCCACTTGCTTTGTATTTGCTGTTGGAAAAGTAATAACAGCTTTGGAGAACCTACTCAGGAGAGAAAACAGCTCTTTTCAAGGCACCATGCTGGGATACTGCTTTGAGTAACAACATTACATGCAGGAATGGAGTGGAAAGGGGCTGCAGCCCCAGGGGGAGCAGGGATTGCTTACATGAGTCCACGGAAAATGCTTGGATGGAACAGGATAAAGGAAAGGAAAGTGTGGTGTGACTACATAGTAAGAAAAGGCTCCAACTGCTGGTCTCTAGCTGCCTATGTCAAAGCCTCCTCAGGGAAGTAACTTTATTCGTCTCATAGGACAAATAAAATAAGTACTGGAAGAAATACAGGGAACAGTCTTGTTTTGGCTGGGGCAAGAGAGACTGTTCAAACCTTAACCCAGAGCACAGAGCTCTCCTAGGGCTAGAGAAGTATTTGAAGGTACGCTGACATTTACCACTAGCACAAAGGAAATCCCAGACTCTCACTCTCTGGCTGTTGAAGAAAAGACATAATCCAGGACTAGGGAACATACAAGGCTGTGTTGCCTTTGACCCCCTACCAACTCCTTAAAAAAGAATTTCTCCAGTCTCATTTCCGTGGCCTTGTCTTTGCACCTCTCTTGTGTCTGACTCATTTCTGGAGATGTGGCCAAGGCAGATGGAGATGGAGCCAAGAGCTGAGGGGACAGAGTGTCTTGCAGAAACAGGTCCTCATCCTACAGCTCCCCTGGCCTCAGATAAGCTCTGTCCCACCTCTGACTCTGCTCAGTAGCAAAGGCAGAGACCACTTGTAGGACACCTTGGGACAACACCAACTCTGCCCTTCTGCCTCCAGATAAAACCCTTTGCCCTCCTCAGCAACAGCACAGGAGAAAGACTCTGTGAAACGAACCCTGTATAAAAGTGTCCTTTCCTCAACCACAGAGGAACATCTCTGATGAGCATCACAGCTGTTCGATCTCAACACACAATATTTAATCATATGCTTTAAAGCACACTACCTGTCAAAACAGCTGTGGGAGGAGGTGACCTGTATGATCTCACTCCAAGATAAGTGCACTCCTGCACTAGTGCAGCCTTTCTGAGACAGCCAGGCAGCCTGATATGTGGGTTTCCCCTTGCAAGACAGTCCTACAGCAGCGAGTTTTTCCATTTCTTCAGTATGTTTATCTGTACCTGCCTGTGTACACAATAGTGACATGCAGCCCACAAGCAAAACTCTTTCTGTGACCTTCTGTCCAAGCATCATGGCCAGTTTCTGGCTTGCTTCTCTGGATTCTCACTGTGACACAGAAGGAGCTGGACCAACAAGCTCTACTCTGGCATGGACACCGTGACAAAGAGAAGGCATGACAAAAGTAAGAAGGATGATCTTTTCTTTATTCCAAGAAAAGATCCCCATGTGACCTCACAAACCAATACCTCCTGGAAGACCCCCATCACAAGCAAACAGATGCTGTGCAAAGCAGAGGGTTCAGCTAGAGACCTCCAGAGTTCCCTTTCAGAGTTGGAAAATGTTGGTTGGGATATGTTCTGATCCAGTTTTGTATATCTCCAAGGACAGAGATCCCAGAGCCTCTCTGGTCTAAACTACTCTCCCTGTGAAAGTATTTTATTTTTATTGAGACAGAACTTCCCTCACAGCAACTCATCCCTGTTGCTTCTTGTCCTTTTGTGGTACCTCTCTTAGAAGAGACCTGCTTCATCCTCTCTGAACCATCCCTTTGGTGAGTCAAATTCAGCAATTAGTTCTTGTCCTCTCTTCTCCAGGTTGAACAAACACAGCCCAGAGCCTCTCCTCATCACTTGCCATCACATGCTAGTAATTAACCAGACCTTTTATTAAAGATTCTGGTATCTCACTCAGCGGTAGAGCATGATTTTAGGTTTATAGCTCTGTGTCTATTTCCAAGAATATTTTATTGGCCTGATGTACAAAGATGCTTAAATCTTAAAATGAAGTCATCTCTGTTGCAGAGCACAGCTTGCTAATTAACCCTTCACAAAATCATTACAGCTAATAGCTCAAAGCACAAGCACTAGCATAGCCCATTGGAAGGGCAGGGGGCTTTTAGGAAGATAGCAGGAGGGATCCAGATCACAGGTTTGCCTGGACATCAGGGCTTCATGAGCCAAGCTGTATCACATTGCTTTGAAAGCAAGCAGACGTTAAAGCTGAGGATGCTCCCACTCAGATAAACTAAATTTGGATTTTAAGTGCAGCCCCACTCTGCAAAGCAGGTCTATAAAAATGTCACTGTAGGACATCCTGTTTATTGTCTCTTTCAGACTCCAGATGAAACCCACCTCACTAGAGAGAGCTGTTTTCTAATGGGTCTCCTGCAAGCACAGGAGACCCACCCACCAGCTCTAAAACAGAGGGTCCAAATCTACCTCCCTGAACTCCATGCAACACCGTGGCTTTTGGGATATCCACCCAACCAGACTGTTCTAATCTGATTTCTTGCTCCATGCGGGATCTGCAGCAACCACCTCTCCCTCCAGTCACTCTGTCACGGTGGTTACTACTCAGGGGAATGGAGCTGCTGGGGGGAATGTAGAGCGGTCAAGAGCAAACGCCCTTATCTAAAGCAGTAACTAGTTACTCACCTTTGTACCCACCAGAACAGCTGTGGGCTGGTATAGAGCTTACTTACGTTCATTGCTGGGATTTTCCAGAGCAGCCTAAGAGAACCAGGAGCCTGTGGACTACAGTCATTCAAAGGGAAATGAGTACATGATTTCCTTCAGCATTTTTAAGTCTCCCCGCTTTCAGCAAGTACAGCACAGTGCTGACCGTTTACAGGAAGCAAATGCACAACAACTTGTGCTGGTTATCTGCAGTGTCTTTTGAGAGTTGAACCAAACTTTAATTCACTTTGATGATGCACACACATTAATTTATCCTGAGAACAAAGAGAGAGTATCCCCTCCCCGCAAGAAACACCCCTCCCCCCCCCCCCCTCAAAAAAGTAAAAAATATCTGCTTCACTTCAAACTTGCTTTTTTTTTTTTTTTTAATTTGATGATTAAATCTTAAACCTCAGCCAGGTGTAAGGGTGAACAGTGCACATTCCCAGAAAGAAGGAGATTTGATTAGGAAGAGTCTGTCCCACAGAACATGGGTCTGTATAGCTGCCAGCTGGAACAAGTAACAATGTGAATGTATGAATGCACTATAGCTGTAAAGGAGCAGCAGGCACAATTTGAGTAATGTTTGTGCACACCTCAAGCAGAACTGCTCCTTGGTTATAACAGGCAGGCTGGGAAAACAGCACCTCTTCTAGGAATCAGCTGTCAAGGTCCGTGGGGCTGTGCTCCAAAGTGAACAAAAAAGAGGAAGATATCTTCCAAAACTGCAGGAAACAAACACAGGAAACAAAAAAATATGCAAAAAATACTTCCTGTATCTAGTCAGACTGAGGAATAGCTAAAAGTTTTGAATATAAGATCATACCAGTACCAGTCAGGACACCAGTGTAGGAAAGAGTAAAATGTGGTATTGCTAGCCAGTAGAAATGGCTGGGTGCAGCCAGGTGAAGAGGGGCAACAAAGGGGTTGGATAATGTGATCTTGTCTGCTGAAAGCCCGGAACAATCTCAGAAGATCTTCCCTGAGTTGGGAGCAATGCAGGAGGGATTGCAAGGACAGGATTGCTGTCTTAGCTTGCTTGCCCTCTGCCGGATGGCAGGAGCTTGGTGAGCCCAGCTCTTGGGTAAAAGACAGCTCTTTACAGTCTAGTGCTGTATTTCTGCAGGGCTGCATGCACTGGAAATGCAAGGGTGGTAGGCAGGGAAAAGCTGAACATAGAGTTAGAAACTGTAATGGATACAGAAAGTGAAGAGGGGCAAGTTAAAAAAAAAATAAAAGGAAACATCAAAAGGGAACATAACTCTTATCACTTATGCCTCTTTGGATTGCCCAATGTCTTGATGCAACGAACTTTTTCTAGCTCAGGTTCTCAAGGTTTGTGCATTTGTCTCCCTGAAGGACATTAACACTGCTTTCTAGTGCTGCATTAATGTGCCTAGAAGAGAATGTCAGGAGGATACTGCCATCTTTCTGTCCAAGCAGGACTATTCTGCTCCATAGCGAGGAGATGGGGGCACAACTGGTGTTATAAGAAGATGTCCCTAACTCCTCCAGCCATTTAGCTGATGCAGAAACAACCCCAGCCCAATGGATTTTGTGGGCCAGCCTGACCAAGGAGAGCCTAAACAGAAAAAATCTCCTAGGAGATAGCTTCTGTATCTCTTAATTTCATGGGACAAGTGAGGGCAGGTAGCTGTGTGGAAGCCAGCCAGGTTTCCTGTATACCCACACCACCAGCAGCATACACATGAGCTTCCATGAGGTTTAAGTCATGGTCTGTGGTAAAACATCAGATTCTGTACTCAAACTATTCACATCAAAAAATTCAACGGCAATGATAAGCACATGGAGAGGTTTGATAGCAAGCTCAGCATGATCCACATGCCACCATGATATTGTCTGCATCCTCCCAGGTAGGTAGAATCTTTCTCAGGATATCTTGAAGATCCCCCACTGCTGGGAATTCACTGGAAAATCCACCCTGGTGTGGCAGAGATGGGACCCAACCATGCGGCTTCCTATACCCAACACTGCTGTTTGTAAAATCACCATGGTGCCCTCTAAACCCACTTTTCTCCCACAAAAGCAAGTAGATGCTCCTACTCCAACACGATGGTAACCTCTCACATGAGAACAAGGGGTGTCACTGCATGCATGTTGACATTTTGCCAATAAATACAGTAATTACTCAAAGAAAGACAAAAGCACAGTATCAGAACCAGTTCACCATATTGGTCTAAACTGGGAGGAGCTGTGAGACATCAGCCTGCCAAATCCTTCACTGAAGTCCTTCCAAATTACCAAAGCCAGCCAGGAGAGCACTGCTTGGCTGGGAGGCTGATGGGATAGGGTGTTTGCAGGCAGCTGGACTTCCCTGTGTCTAGACTGACCTGGGGTCAGGAAGGAGGGAATAATGCTCCGTGACTCACCCAGTCACCTAGCAGCATGGCAGTGGTCTCCACTCTCCCCAGCAGCTGGGATGGAGGAAGTTGTGTGTGTGATCCCAAGGAGAATCACTCTGGACCTGGGCCTGGGTGCTGTGGTGCTCTGTCTGAGGACCAGGCAGTCTGGCTGCAACCTCTATGCTTGGAGCAGAAAAACCTGTTCTATCGCTGCTTTTGTCCATGCCCTGTTCTGTACCTAACTCATGGCATCACAGGGGACATGACTATTCTACCTGAGCTTGTCCCCAAAATGGAAATCATCTTCTAGCCACATTACTCACACACCAACACATCCCACTTAAGGCCTGGAGTCCTGCAGCCGAGATTCAAGACTTGTCTTATATGCTCTGGATGATCAAAGACATTGCTCTAACACACCCACAGCCTGAGCCCCGTGGCAGATCGTTTGAACATGAGCAGATCAGAGCTTTGGGTACCTGCTTTCAAACCCACTTTGGAACTGGCAGCATGGATGTCACAGTGAGTTTGTGGCTGCCACAAGCCAAATGTGAGCCCAGAAAGACTAGCAGGGCTAGTACTTCACACTGAGACAATAAAGTCACTACCTCCTGGGAAGACAAAAAACTGTCCCCATAAGAGAATGGTTCTGCTGGTGTAACTGCTCTGGGGACGAAACAGAGCTAAAGCCACTCACATGTCACCTCACCTCCCACCCCTGACCTACATAGCTCTGCGGGTAAAAGCCTGTACTGTTGTTCTGGCCAGCAACATTAGACATAACAAATGTATTTTTAAAACAAGAGGGAGGAACATTTTTCAGGCCTAGGGGGTAGGAGATGTTAGCTTGAACTGCAGGAGAAAGTTCAAGGTCAAATCCTCCTACATGCAAACCAGCTCCTCCAGCAATCCTTCGCAACACTCGCAAGTATCAGCACTTATTCTAACATCTTGCACACAAGCACCTCTCTGCTTTAGGCACACGGTTTTTTTCTGAAAAATCATACTGTAAATCAGTTTTGCTCCTAGCTGGTGAAGTCCTGTGAGTAAGTGCAGCATCCAAACAGTACCTGAAAACCATGTGACAGAAAGCCAGGTGATGCTGCCTTTCTCACACCAAGATGCAGGTACATCAGTCCATGCTTCTCATTCAGGATCCCAGTGGGAGCCTTGAGCTTTGTAGTTCTTGATATCACCTCTCTTCTAAGAATGGGACAGACAGATAGACAACCAGCTCATGTATCAGTAAAATGAATCATACTTAGAGCACCTCTGACTCTTTACCATGGCTTCATGCCACTGAGAAGCCAACCCAAAAGACCCTAGACCACTTTGAAGGGACATCTATCCAAAACACCCTTCCCAAAGGAGATTGACCAAAGCCTTAATATATGTAGTAAATATCCCAGCCAACTAAAGGGCTACTTTGTGGATTGAGCTTCAGTCAACTGACAAAGGCAAGAGCTAAAACCAGACTGAAGTGCTGTCTTGGGCCTCATTGCCAACACATACAGTTTTATGAGCTGGTTTTT
Source organism: Neodrepanis coruscans (assembly GCA_013400695.1). Lineage (NCBI taxonomy): Eukaryota > Metazoa > Chordata > Aves > Passeriformes > Philepittidae > Neodrepanis > Neodrepanis coruscans. Next base: position 38,637 of record VYZS01091020.1, on the reverse strand, counting down.
GTGGTGGTTTTTTTACGTATTTCACCCTCCTCATTGGAAGAGGGGCAAGTGGTTGACCGTACGGAAGTCAACCTGATGAAGGCCAGGCCACCCCACTCACAATGTTTATTGATCTCATTCATCTCTCCCAGCCTAAGCCACAGCATTAACTGCATAAGTTAGATATGCAAGACAAAGTTACCTCTTCAAATATGCTTAATTCAGCATTTTGGAGAGCAGTATTTCCTGCAATGAAACCTCCTCTTGTAGGTATGCTTCCTCCCTTGAAGAAATATCCTTGTGTACAGCAGATTAATTCCTGTCCACTAGGCATGGTTTTCCTTGATTTTTATTATAGCAAACTATTTTCAGGAAAAATACTGTATCAAGAAATTACCTGTGCTATAGATGCTAAAAAATGCATCTTGTATGTCTCAAAGCAATCAGCATGGTTTGCTATTTGGCCTCTCCCTGAAAATGGTCCAGGGGCAGCAGTGCTGGGGACTGTGCAGTACAGAAGGAGCAGTGATTGTTGCACTGCCCAACATGCTCCCCATCCAGGCAGTCCTGCCCCAGTGGACTATGTGGACTTCACCAGCTAGACTTGCAATAGGTCACCTTCAGGCCTCCCAGATCATTCCATTGAAGTCTGTCAGCCCAGGAGGAGATCTGATGGGCTGAGCTACCCTGTTCTCCAGGTTGTCCACAGAGATCCACCCGTGGCTGGCTGGCACAGAGGAAACAGATCCTTCCCTTGTTAGCTCACCTTGCCCTACAGACATAGATCTTTTGCTGAGGACTGGTGATTAAAGAGCTGTTCCCAGTGCCAGATTCTCCTCCACTGCCTGGCTGTATGCTGGGACATGCTGGCTTCGTGTTCAAATTTTTCAAATATTTTGCATTGTGGTTTTTCATGCAGCGCTCAAGATATTTTGCAAAAGGCACCTTATAAATTGACTCAATAAATACACATAAAACACTATGTTTAATCCTTCCTTTCACATTCTTCTCTTCATTATTAAAATGTCCCCAATCTACTGATTCCCTCCCCACCCTGTGTTTAGGCCAGTCCAATCCAACTGAAAATACTTTTGGCTTCTACAGGAAGACTGGAAAATGACTATTTTATTTCAAGAAAGCTTGTTTTGGACTAAAATCAGGCCTTGTAAATGGTCGGAGCAAAGAATGGCTGTATGGACTCTCACATCAGGTGCACAAAATAACTACAACAGTGGTGGTGTTTTCATGCCAAGGACCATGCCAGTACCATACAGCAAGACCTCCACTCACCAGCCTTTCCTCATTGAGGCACTCAATATGGGAAACCATATGTACACAAGAAGAACCAATTCTCAAGGACAGAGAGGCTAAAGGACACACAGACAGACTGAGCAGTGTGGGTACAGCCCTGGGGACGGGCAGGACTGTCTCTCTTGTAAAGGTCAAAAAGGTGCCTGACTGCAGTGCATGAGTCCTAAAAGATGGGTTCAGCCCATCTGAAAAGCAGGTCAGATGAGCACTAGTTTGGAATTAGCTTTAGAAGAAGATCCATTGAACATGCTTTGGTTCCCTTGTTTCTGTGTTGTTTGTATCATAACCAGCACTGGAGATGCTCAACCATACAACTGTCTGCTCTCATCAGCCTCCAGGTCCCACCTTCTCCTTGCAGCCCAGCTCTGTTCAGCACCAATAGACCGTTTCCAGGCTCTCCATGCATTAAAGAAATAATGGAACAGGCCAACAAGGAGAAGAAGTGAAGCTCAGACTGTGATTACAGGATTTTAGCCTGCATTGACCTTGCTCTGCACCTCATAGGTTTCCTTCAGCATCTGAGAGATGGAAAGAGAGAGCAAAGTACTATAAGAGCATTTTGTACATCACAGGTAGTACCTGAGTGTTCAGGATTCTCCCTGTCACCAGGGGACAGGATCTCATCTGAAAAAGTGAGGACTAAGCTTTGCTACCTGCATCACAGCCACAGAACACAGTGGGAGACTCAGGCCATCTATAGGGGCAAGAGGACCCTCATCCCTTTTCTTAAAGGACTCTGGATGACAAGTCCCAGAGGATAATATCCATGCTCTTTAAAAAGCACAAAACTGCTAAATAGGGTCTCATCAGAGAAGTGGTCAGAACAGCTGAGAGACCACACTACCCCAGATTTTGTCCTAGAGCCCTAGCCCCGTGGTTTAACTTTCTTAAGAGATTTCTTTAAGGATCACAATGTTCTGGGCAAGGGACCTTTGGGATCTCTTGGGTAAATGCGGGCATTTCTTGTATTCATTACCAGCCTCTGGCTGCATTAATACCTCAGCTATTTCATCACAGGCCTCTCATGCCTGTTAATATGTCTTTTGGACTCATTTCAGCCTGCAAGCCTCCCAGTTCCACAGTTTTGCTGTCCAGCCTTGTCCTTTTTCAGAAGAAGCTGAGCAGTGTGGTCTGGAGGTTAAAGCTCTGGAGACTTTTGCATGGGACAGCTGGCATCTATCCCTGGCTTGCTACAGCCTGGACGCCCCTTTTACCCTTTCCATCCCTCTGAGCCCAATGGAGAAGTCCTGGCAGCAGCAGCAGGGGTTTGGCCTGTGGTGTTTGCAGGAGCAGGAATTACCTGTGCATGAGCACATCCATCTGCATCCAAGATTCTCACTTCTTCGCTGATAACCCCAAAACATCATAGCAGCAGTGAGGCCAGGCAGAATTCTGGCTCAGCCAATGACAGCCAACACTTGTGAAGCTTTAGTGCAAGACCTGAACGACAGAGAGATCAGGCTGTTTTGCCCAATAAATGAAGGGGTAAACTCATCTTCTGACATCACTCTATTTAAAGATAGCCACAGGCCTAATGGAGCTCCAAGAGTCCTTTTTATAGCATTTTTTCTGGATTCTAATTTGCAGAAATGGCTTTGTTCAGGGGTCAGAAAGAGCATGAATTCAGAGCCAGAGATAGCAAACCCAAATCCATATGCTTAATGAAAACCAAGCCTTGAGAAGTGGGCCTGAGGATGACCTTCAATGCCTTTTATGGGAGAAAGATGCACAGAGCAGCTGACAACCAGAGTCCAGTCCCTGCTGCATGAGCTCCTGTTGGCTTCCCTGCCCATCCCCCAGGACAGATGTCCTTGCTTCCTTTCCCTTGGAGGTGTAGAAAAAATGGAACTTATGTGCAATCTAGAGGTTCTCACATTTTTGCGAAAGAATTCTGCTGGGGACAAAACCCCAAGCCTTGAGTCATGGGAATTGGAAACTAAATGAGTTAGGCTGCCCAGCTGGGCTTGGCAAGGTTTTGGCACTATTTGAGAGGGCTGTTTGAGAGGGGCCTTCCAGGTAGCTGGGTTTGGTACCACCTGAGCATGGAGGTTTTGTTCATCTTCAAGGCTTTTAACAGTATTTTTATTAACAATTAGCCAAGCTGTTCAGGAAGAAAGGTTGTTAAAATGTTGTTGCTTTCCCCTGCTAAAAAATGACATTATCCTTGACCTCTTTTTAACATGCTTCTCAGGTTTAGGATGAAAAAATAAAACCTACAAGGCTTTCAGCAAAGGCCCATAAATTTTATTTAAAAGAAAATAATGTCAGAGCTGGGGTTATTTGGCCAGTTTCCCATGAAAAATCTAGGAAAGAATTCTCAGAAAGAGATATGCCCTGTTGAAATACATAGCTTCACAAAAAGAACTGGTTTTCATTGTAGAAAAACAATTTCTGTAAGAAAATTAGAGGCATGTCTGATGAGAAAGTTCACATGAGTTTTGTTCAGTAGGAGCTACTGGATCTTACATTCTTCTATTCTTACCCCATTATACTCTTTCTGAAACTGTCAGTAAAGGAACTTGAATCCTATAACCAGGTAACTAAACAAGATTGACGTGTCTTTGCTTTTTCCATTATAGTTGTGGATTTGTTGTTGTTCTTGCAGGCCTTAATTTGCAGTATTCAACAGCTTAACAATTGTCCCATGCCTTCAGCTCGTTAATTGCGTCAATGAAAGGAATGTATTTGATTTATATCCATCTGCATCAAAAACCATGAGTGACACTTTTTAACATGAACAATGTATTCAGCAATAAGAGAAATGTTACAGTCCTTTCCAGGATGACAATAAACTGATAGATCTTGGAGTTTTTAAAGCAGAGATAAGGTAAATTAATTCAGTTTTTCCTCCTGTTGCCAAGTCTGAAGCTGATGTCTTGCCAAGTCTACTATAGAAGTGCAAATTGGTAAGGAAAAGCAATGAAAGATATGAAGCTGTCACTTATTTCTCTGCTGCTCCAGACAGTATCTCAAATCACCTACTCCAAAACATCTGCCTCCATGGCACACACATCCAACCCAAAGAGAAATCCTTGAAGTGAGTCTTCCAAAATGGTCTGCCTAAACACCCCTTTTTCCTTAGCTTCCATCAAAGGAGCAAGTATAGGTCTCTCCTGAGTGTGAGCTGCAGGTGATGACTTCAAAGACCTTACCTTATGGGTAGCAGCACAAGGAGCGAGGAACTGAAAAGTATATATACACTTCTGCAGGCCAAATGAAACCTTTCACAAGGACAAAGATGCAAATTAACTGTCTTATTGCTATCCAAAATGTACAGCACTTGTCCTGCCCTCACTTTTAAGGAAAGGAACAGAGGTTGCATTAGGTAGACGTCTGGTTCAAAAAAAACCCCCAGCTATCTGACCATGCTTTTA
>VYZS01091020.1:2369-31351 GCA_013400695.1 Neodrepanis coruscans | reverse complement strand
TTTTTCTTAGTGAAACCATTCAGCTTCCCACAGTCCCTCATCTTTTCTCACGTCAGGTATCTGTAAGCATCAATCTCCTCCAAGTAGAAATGGAGGATGCATAGCCTGATACCCTCATATGTCAATGCTTGAGAAGTAAAACTTGGTGTCTTTTAAAGTCAAAGCCGGAAGAGGCATCAGGAGGACATTCTGCTTTTACTCCTCCAGACACTGTCAGCTTTACCCAAACCACTTCTGACAAATGTCTTCCTCCAACATGTAACTTCCAGAGGTGACATTACTATCACGTCACTTTATCACTGTGTGGCCATCCTTATTACACAAAAGTTGTTTCTATTGCAGAATTATACAATTTTGTTCCTGGAAAGGACCTCTGGAGGTCTTTGCTCCAACCTCAACTAAAAGTAAGACCAACCAGATCCACTTAGCCAGAAGCTTTCCAAACAACACCTAACCTGCTGCTGAAGTTTGAACCATCATTTCTTGTTAGGTCTGCAATGGATACAGAGAACTGATGAGACCATTTCACTTTACAGAAAAATCTTTTCTATATTTAAAAAAAGGTTTTAAAAAAGGTTTTCTGTCTTCAGATCCTTTAGCCTTTCCTCATAGGTCATGTTTTTGTGACTGATGAACTTTCATGCCTGCCTCCCACAGACAATTGTTAGTCTCCAGCCATATCAACTTATGAAGATGACTGTGACTGTAAATGGGATGAGTCAGAAGAACATGTCTCCATGGCTTCCTCCATGGAGAGGAGAAGAGAGAAGAAAGGCAGGCAAAGCAGAAACAGTTCACCACATGCTCTGAAAAGTAGCCTTCCCTTGGATCCCTTCTTCTCACATCTCTGACAACCTCAAGTATGAAGATGTGTAAAACCCCCAAGTACTCGGTCAGTTGTTGTCCTTCTTGCTGTGCCAATGATGTTTCATGCCCCCAGCTCTTCCCTGGGCTAGCAGCATAAAAGAGTGAAAAACCTAACTCATGAGACAACTCTGTTGTTGTTTTCAAACTGGAACGTGCTAAAAATCCTCCACCCAGAGGAAAGCCCTTTTGTGCCATGAACAGGCCAAACATAGTCCAACTGCTGACCAGAAGACTGGGAGGAGAGGCTCATGACAAGATGTGTTCCTCAGGATCCAGAAAACCTAGGACTAGGTTTTTCTTGGCTGTAAGCCCACTCATGGGTATGTATCCTCTGCTCTTCAAATTCCTTAGAGGCACCACCCCTCTTCCCAGTCCTGTTCTGGGAAGTCTGCTTCACCATCCTTCCTTGTCTGTCCCCATCCCTCAGAGCACTTGTCACCTTCTCCACCATGAGAAAAACCCTCACTCATCTTCAACCTGCCCTAGTCCTGCATACTTCTCACATCCTTCCCTTCGCCAAATGCATGTTCAGTTAGGGCTGAGAAACTCAAGTCAAACAGGAGGTGCTTTAGGAGAACAGGACTTTGAAAAGAAAGGGCCTTGCCATGTTAACTAGAGGCGCCTGCCAGCCAACAGGCCAGTCCCTGAACACGCAAGGAATTTTGACCTCACATAGTGAAATTTCCTAGAACTTTAAACCTTTGTTGTTGTTGTTGTTGTTGTCGTCGTCCTTTCTTTGGCTCTCTCTTGCTTTTCAATTTTCCACTTGGCAACTGTGTAGAAATGATGCAAGGAAGCAGCCGCCGCTTAACTGCAAATTATTAATTAGCTGCCAGGGAGTCTGTGCATGACTGCACGCAGAGCAAGGGGGGCTGTGTCCTACATTACAAAATCAACAGACTGGCTTGGCATTGCTTTTCTGCCCAGAGATATAATTTAGTGGTGAGTCTCCAGTTGCTCCAGAACGGATTCCTAAAAGAGAAGGTACTTGCACAGTCTGAGGGCGAGAGGGGGAGGAGAAAACCAAAAAAACACCCCACCCTTGGTGACCAAGGACTATCCTTTAGCTGTTGAAACTCTTTCCAAAGAACCTCATTTGCTGTTAAAACAAATACTAATTGTCTCAGCTAGGGGCTGGCTATAAATAGTCTGCCCAAAGACGTTCTGCTCTAAAATATCAATCTGACAAAACTGAGAAAAGTTTCAGGTGCTCAGGGCTACCCAGTTCTCCAAGTTTTCCTACAACTTAGTGCCACTTCAGCAGGAGAGGACACCCCTCTGCTGAGACACCATGTCTGGCCCCATGTGCCCTCCCAAACTGCTGCAACTCAACTGAGAGAAGGTTTGCACAAGCTGTGGCTGAAGGCACTGAGGTTTTCAGTGTTATACATACACTTTGCCCTAGACACGTCTCTGCTCACAGGACCTCATAGTTTAAATACTCAAGACCAACAAACATCCCAGGGGAGATCTGTTCCAATGGGTAATTGCCCTCATTGTTAAAAATTAACAACAAAACAATAATCGTAGACAGCTGGGCCTTTCATGCCTTTTATAGCAACATTCCCACAGCTCAACAAGAGACATTGTTTGGGATTCACAAATAAATTTTGCACCCCGATTCAGGATAAATCCTTAATTGACTGTTTCAGATACTTTCCCAAGAGGGAATGGTCACTTCCCATGTGGCTTGTCATGCTGTATCTTCCTGGCATGGATATCTCAGGCAGTTGGGCTGAGGGACTTCAATTTTATTTGTGTTTTAACTCACAGTATTTCCTGGCCTTGGTACTGACAGAGAGTTGGGAGCCTTCGGTCAACTCCTCCCTTCCAAAAGATTGGTGCCAGATGGCCTAAGGCAAAGGGAGGCTCAAGGGAAAGTGTAAGCAAGTAAAGAGCTGCAGCCAGTTCATCTTCAAAGAGTTAGGCAGAGGTGACCAGGAGATGGACTTAAACTGCATAGAGAAACAACCCCAGCTCCTGCAAGCCAAGCTGATGACCTAGAAAACTGATGGGAAGGGTGGAGGGAGGTTGGTCAGCTGCAATGATATGCATCCTACAAAGCCAAAAAAGCATGCTTGCCTTGGAATGCTCTGAGTACCAAACCCTGAAGTGGTCTTGAGACTGTCATTTGAAGGCAGATCTCAGCTGCACCCTGCTCATCTTTGGCTTGGGTGTCCCCTCCTTCTACCATTCATAACAATTCAAATTTCTGTATGTTGGGAGGTGCTAACTAGGATCAAGGGTGACGGCCTGCAAAAGTCAGGAAAAGCCTCCTGCAGCTCCCCTAGACACTGTGGCTAATCTCTGACACTCCACAGCCTGACATGAAACCAGAGCAGGATGATGCAAACCATCACATAGATCCTGTCAGGGTTAGCAGGAACAGCCAGTCCTCAGTCCTTGCCCTGAGAATCAGAAAGTGTCAATAATCCAGACCAAGAAACATCCCTGGGGAATCTGCTCCACTGATTAATCAGCATTGTACTTAAAATCTAATAACAAAACAATAATAGTAGACAGCTGTGCTTTTCCTGCCTTTTATAGCAATGTTCCCACAGTACAGTGAGAGACATTGTTTTGGGTCGACAAACAGCTTCTGGGACATATTCATGCCTGTGTCTCTTTTTACCTCTCACCTGCTGGACCCTACTCACCAGAAGGCAGCCAGCCTGCCACTTCCACTGCTATGAAACCAATCATCTGGCAGACAAGTATACAGGCAAGTATTCTAGGTTTGCATGGCAAAGTTTTGGTAGCAAGGCAGCTACAGGGGTGGCTCCGAGGCAGACCTGCCTCTGACCAAGGCCAAGCCCATCAGCAACGGTGGTAGCACCTCTGGGATAATGGATTTAAGAAGAGGAAAGAAGTCACAGCAATTGCAGTCAGAAAGAGGAATGAGAACATGTGAAAGGAACAACTGTGCAGACACTCAGGTCATTGCAGAAGGAGGGAAAGACAGTGCTCCAGGCACTGGAGCTGAAATTCCCCTGCAGTCCATGGTGAAGACTGTGGTGAGGCAGGCAGTGCTCCTGAGGCATGCAGGAAGGAGAGAAAAATCAAGAGTGAAGCTGTGCCCCAGGAAGAAGGGAGGGGTGGGGGAAAGGTATTTTAAGAGTTGGGTTTCATTTTTTTCATTACCACACACTGATTTGATTGGCAATAAATTAAACTAATTTCCCCAAGTCAAGTCAAGTAGCTTTGATGGGCACCTGGCATCCAACCAGGGTCAGACCACCACCCAGACACACGCAGCAAGATTGGTAGTAGCTTGAGTGAAGCTTAGCATTCCTTCACATTCTGGGTTGTGGAAAGAGTTGTTCAAACCAGGCTCATAGCAACCTTTTAGACGTTGCACTCAGAGTTATGTAAAATATTTTTCCTGCTTTGGTAGCTGGCAAACTTTGTTTTATAAGACAAATGGAATTTATTAATGTGAAGTATTTATCAAGTCTTTTTACTTTTTCTTTTCCCAAGGGGGTAGAGAGGTTGACCAGGAGTCTTTCATCTTTGTTGGCTTCTGAATTTTAAAAAAGCAGCTGGATTTAGAGGAAAACCATAAATCAGAGTCTCTCTCATTTCTTTGCAAACCCTGTTTCTGCAAGTGATGGCAAGTTTTCCCTTTGACAAAGGTACTATCTTACTGCAGTGATGGCAGAGAATACTCCTGAAATGTATTCTCAAAGGCTTGGGTAATGTCCATCCTACAGATGAACAACAGAAGTAAAAGGCAGTGTGCGGGATCCTCCATGCTCAGCTTTCCCCAGCGGGCAAAACAAGAAGATAGTCCATGCCTCAAGGGCCTCACATTTTCAAGAATGGTCCATGTAAGGTGAGAACACACCAAAGAAAGAAGGGAAGTAGTGGGAAAGGGCAGGACAGTACACTGATCAAGTAAAGTAGCCCGATCCCCACACACAACCACTCCGATTGCCGATCTCTACCCTTTGGAAACAAAAAGTGTGACACAACTAGCAGCTCTACCACTGTGTCTAATGCCTTGAATTCTGCAAGTGAACAATGTGAAGTGACTTATCAGTGCTTAAGGTACATATTGTAAGAACCATCACTGTCTTCTGCTGCTAAGCACTGACGTGATAGTAATAGTCCAAACTCTTGATAATGGGCTGGCTACTGATAGGCTCAGATCACAAGCCTGTTTTTAGGGCTGTGAGTCTTCCACACCTGTCTGATTGTTTATCATCTTCCATCTTTTCCCTAGACAGTTTTCTTCTTTGCTTTGACAAGTACTAGCATAGTCTTCATTTGAGGTCCACAGATGCTCAGGATTAGGTTATACCACAGCATATACCATATTTCTGTCAGAGGTGGACCCACTTTGGAACAAACATCTCTTGCTTGCTACAGGAAGTTCCATTTCTTTGTTTCATATTCCTCATGCACAAAGGAGAATACATTTTCAGATGACTAGGGTTAAAAATTAATTGTTTAATGCCTAGATTATTCATTTGTTCTCCTTCTTTCCTTGCATGACTTGGGTCTAGTCTGCATTTAAGAATTTTTTTTAATGTTCCGTTTATAGATTTGCCTTTTAATCTCAAATCTAATCCATTACAGTAACAAGAGTTTCAAATACAACTGCTTGAATGAAAACAGACTTGACTGATAGAGCCCAAGATCCTATCTTCAAGCAATCAGTTTGGTCTCGCGGCTGAGATATTAGACACAATCTTGCTTTGCATCAAAACTTCCCCCTTCAAAGGTGAGGTCCAGTAGTAGGTGGCAACTCAGAAGAACTATACTTAGTGAAAAAGGCAAGTGCCTTCTTGGTCCATCACTTAGCATCTCCCAATAAATATTTATTTAGAGGAATCAGGTTCTCTCTCTGCACTTTCATAAAAATGGAGCTGTTCCAGAACTACCTGAAGAGAAGAGCAAAGCTGGGACTTATTACAGGACATTTGTCTCAGGGTGGGGAAGGACTGCAGAATAAAATGTTCCTTTTACAATAGGAGATTTAATCAAAGAAATAGAGAAGGGTCACAGAGCAAATTCCTGAAACCAAAATCATGCGTTATAAATAAATATTCCCTGATGTGAATAGAGGTCCCTTCAGAAAAGCTCACTGAATCGAGGCTGAAAGTAACACATTTTGTTGAATAAAATACAAAAAAGAAATAATCATTAACAGGAGAGCTACCAGGGCCAGGATAGGCAGTTCTCTGCTCTCCACGTTAATGGGGCCATTTCACAGGACTTGGACAAAGTCACAACACTCTTAGGAGAGAGTGCATGAACAAGGAAGCACCTTAGTGGAAAAGTGGGGAATCATCACTTGCCTTCCAGTTGTCTAAAGTATGTCTTCTCCTGTGCCAACGTCTGGCCTTGACTTTCCAGCCCTCTGGTTACTCCAGGCTGTAATGTGATGCACTCGGGCACTATGGCCCCACAACTCAATTTCCTCTGGAGCACCTTTCCTTTGTCCCCCGCTGAGCAGTTTCGATTAAGAGCAGGTAGGACTTTGAGCACAAAAAGGGGAATCTAACATTCCAACTCAAATACAAACGCTTGTTCCCGAGGTGTGTCCACCAGATGACTGAAGGCCAGGAGGGCAAGTCAAAGGCAAAGCTCTCCAAATGCTTATGACAAGATTGTCTCTGGTGAAGCTCCAGGGAGGTTTGTAACCACCCATTGATAGATGCCAGACTCCTCGGATAACGTTTCTTTTAGGGAGGCATTGGGGTTTCAGCGGTGCAGCACTGGCTTCTCCCTGTTTTCTTTGCTGGCAAATGCCAGAGCAGCACTGCCCTTTGCCTGGGGCAGAGCCCAGGCCTGAAGATGTAATCTTCGTGTCCCGGCGTGGCTGCTGGCACCAGCTCCAAGGCTGCTTCTGCACTAGTATAAGCACTGAGGGAGAAACAAAAGGGGAGCAGAGCAGCCTCATTCACTTGCAAATAGGCTACTGAAAGAAAGACATCAAATCTAGGATTGCCATGCAAGGATACAGTCCAACTTGCTAAAAACAGAGGAAAAAGCAAGACTGGGCAAAAGGGAGGAGAGGAAACTGATTAGGTTTTCAAAAAGCACCCCAAAATCCACACTTCCTACTCAACAGGAGCCCCAGGAGGTTGAGCAGTCAGTGACACCAAACTGCTGAACACCAAACAAGCACTTTTTTTTCATCTCTGGTTAGAAAATTCCTTTCTTGCAGAGCTGCCATAGTTCATCTGCTTAGAGCAACAGTGTACAAAAAGAAGGGTTGGGGTTTTTTGGGAAGGAAGGTGGAAAAAAAAAAGAGCACAAAACCCTGCACTGGGAAAGCCACACCGATGAGCTTGTTAACATTTGAAGAGACTGCTTGGCATGGTTCCTTACACAGATTCCTGCCAAGAATTTGCAAGAGGAAAGTATATTTAGCAATCCAAGGCATGCCAAAGCCTTGTCAAGAGAAAAAAAACTTTTTGAATATGTGGAATAGCAATTAGACATTTTCTAAGCAGCCATTTTCAAAATGCATCCAGGCATCTAATAAGGGCACCTGAGGCATATCCACAATTCTGCCACACTCCATGCCTCAAAAGACATCCGCTAAGATCAAATACTCGGAGGAAGGATGTGTTACCGATGGCAACTGCCACTTCCATAGCACTGGGGCCAGTTTTAAGCAGGCAGTTCTCTGTCACCTTGAGCCGTTGGAAATACACAGTCTTGTGGCACTGCAAATCATTTTGTAGCATCCTTTAAGGAATCATTTTTCCAAGAAAAGCTGGAAGCCACACTGCATAGCTGGGTAGCAGATAGAGATGCCTGCCCATTTCTTTCACAGGAGCTGGACCAGTTCTGAACCACGTTTCCCCAAGTGAAGCTGCTGAAAATCCAGGTGAGATGAGCAGCAGGTGGAAGCTAGGACAATACATAAAATCAAATGGTGACTTGCAGCCCATTCAAGTGATGCTCATATCATTCCTCGATTCTGGCTGCTTTTCTTCTTGTTCAGTGTTCTGAACTGCATGCAAAGCCAGCAACAAACTTCATCATTAAATCTTCTTTCTTTCTAGGGAGAGACCTAGCCAATTGTCCCCAAGACAGGTTATATCTGTACGAGGAAGGTGCAGACTCATTTACATCGTGCACTCTTGTTTCTGAAGTGCTATTGGAAATCTCCCTGGGATGCAGCATGGAGAAAGAGGCATGAAGGAGCTCAGGAAGGGAATGGGTTGCCCTTGGTTGTGCTCAGGGATGAAGGCAGCTGACAATACAGTAAGGGCAAGATACTTGCTGTTCATGGAAATTAGAAGTCACGCTAGGATATATTCCTTAAAGCATGGTGCCCATTGCTTATAACTGTCAGGCTATGTTACAGTCAAATCCGTTTGAAAGGATTTGAGTACATGCACATGGGCTGAGTTTACACCACCTTTAAGTCAGGACATGCAGAAGGGGCAACCAACACCTGTGAGATTTGTCACCCCTGCAAGCCCTAGGCCCCAACAATCTTTAATATGTAGCATAATACAAACAGCAATGGTGCCCCCATGATCCAACCAAACAGGCTGCAGTGAGCAGAAGAAAGCAGGAAGCACAAATGGGATAAAACCAAAGCAATTTTTTAATTTTGGAAACAAGTAAATGCTTAACAGAAATCAGAATGAAGACAATTGCCTCGTGCTTGTACAGTTTTTTTTTTTTTCCAAGTTCCTTTGGACTCCTGAAACACCTCTGGGCACCTGAAATGTGCCCCTGATTACAGCTGTCATCCGCTTGGGTTATATCCTTGATCCTGAAAGAATAACCCCTTGGGACTGATAGATTGGTCTGAGAAAGATGTCCCCTTCTCAACTGGTTTTCAAAAACAGCCAAGATCAATCAACCTGCACAGCCACATCTACGGAACATTCAGTCAGATTTAAAGTCTCCATTTCCATCAAACCCTTCTCCAATTCCCAGACCTGTAGCAATCCAGATGGGTCAGACACTGCCATTAAGCTCACACCCTCTAGAACATGTGCCAGCTCTCTGGTTCTACAGCATCTAAGACAACTCTATCCAAGTTCCTGACTAAGGTGTGACAGCAAATATACTGAAAGCAGTAAGCAAAATTGGTTAGAATTACTGTTTTCAGGAATTTGGAGGATCAACTGGCCAAATCACATAGTTGTCAATACAAAAATTTCTCCTAGGATATATACAGCATTTGGACACAAATTCAGCTTTTTTAAAGGTGGCATAAGACCATAAAAATCTATCGCCAGCCTCCCCATTCTTATTTCTACCTCCTAATGGCTTTTGTCACAGTCTCCTGTTTCAGTCTAAAATCACTATCGGGGTCTAAGGGGGAGGAGCATGAAAAGCTGAGCTGAGAAGCTATAGTAGGTGTACAGGTGAGCAGAACCTCTCTCCTGGGTGGAAGGAAAGGCGAGAGGATGCAACAGCCTCGCAGCATCGCGCAGCAGAGCAGCAGTGTCGCCCGCTGGCCGCTCGCAGTATTGCCAGCGGTCTGACCACAGCATCCTTCTTCCTCCCGGCCCTCCTGCCTTCCTCCCTGCTCTCACTTCGGGGAAACAGGTGGAATTCGCAGCCCTGAAGATCCATGCACACAAAACGCCTCTTCTGAGGATCAGGCCAGAGTACCTCGGCATAAGCAGCCCAGGAGATGTGCGGGCACAGCCCATCCCCCAGGGACGCAGGTAGAACCACACAATTCAGATCAGAAAGATCATCTCATATCCTTCTCTTCTCTTCCTGTTTCCATCCTATATGAATTTGTAACTTCCTCAGCAGGAATAGAATTTACCTTAAATAAGACACCTGTGCAATCACCCTGGGATATAAATGTAGCAAAACATATCCTCTGCACCTGCTAATGAATGGCTACTTCAGAGCAGTTGAGCTTTATCAGAAACCCATACTTCAATTACAACCTCTGCATTAATGAAGAAAGTACAGAGGTGTGCAGTGACATCTCAGCACATGGAAATGTGACCCAAGCACACCGAATCAGGAATAAAGAGCAGTATGCAGAACACTGTTCTGCTCATGAAAGGAGACAGAGGCGAAGGCACCAATCTCTGTTTTCTGTTGACCAGTGACAGGACCCAAAGGAACAGCGTGAAGCTGTGCCAGGGAAGGTTTAGGCTGGATATTAGGAAAAGGATCTTCACCCACAGGGTGACTGGACACTGCAGCCAGTTTCCCAGGGAAGTGGTTACAGCGCCAAGCCTGTTGGGAGGTGACACGGATATGCAGATGGGTATGAATGACACCAGACACCTAAATACATGCATTTACTTTAGTAAGGGAAGCTGGAAACACTGAATTACAAGAAGGGGGGGGGGATAGTTTAGGAAACAAGTTCAGAAACGCTGCATCAAAACTTGTGAGCGACAGACTTTTTGCAGCTTGGGAAAAAGTTCCTACTTAGGTCCAGTTTTGAATCAACCTTTCAAATTTGTCAGGTTCATTAATGACTTACTGCTGTAGCTCATCACTCAGATCCATTTAAAGCTTAAGCATGAGCAATAACAAGCCACTCCTCTGCTACCTCCTGACTGTTTTTCATCTGCAGGGTTGTTAATATTTCTGTTTTCCTACTTGCGTTCTAAGGGACAGGGAGATGTGCTGCAGTCACCAAAATAACCCAGACAAACCAAACCTCAAACCAAATTGAAACTCACAAGGCAAACAGACCATGAAAGATGCTCCAGCATCTCGAGTCTAAATGGATGATTTGGAGGCAATTATTAACTCAAACATCAGCTTATGTATGAACACCCTTCAATGTCATTTCACTCTAATCCACCCCAAGGGACCTATCTATTAATAGGAACCCATTACCCCACCTTCAGGACAGGTCTTGACAACACTGGACCAGATTCCCCTGCATCCTGGAATGAAGACCACGATGAGGCAGGTGTGTCCCCCCCATGGAGGTCCACAGGGAGCAGAGATCCGCCTACAGTTCACTGGGAACATGTTGGAGCAGGAGGGGTCTGCCCAAAAAGGCTGTGACACTGAAGGAAGCCTACACTGGAGCAGGCTCCTGGCAGGGACAATGCCCCTGAGGAGAGAGAAGTCCAGGCTGAAGTAGGTTTGCCTGATGAACTTCTGGCAGACTCACACTAAAGCAGCTTGTTCCCAAAGGACTGTATCCCATGGAAGAGGCCTATGCTGCAACAATGTGTGAGGAGCTCTTCCCCTGAGGATAGAGCAGCCTCCTTTCATTGTCCCTATGCACTGCTGGTGGGGAGGAGGGAGACCAGAACAAAATATGAGCCTGGGAAGAAGTGTGACTGAAATTAACACTTGGTTTTATCTTTATTTATTTTCCTACTCTGGTATTATTGGTAGTAAATTAAACTAATTTTCTCAAGTCACGTCTGTTTTGCCCTTGCAATAACTAGTGAGGGATCTTTCCCTGCCCATATCTCAACCAGTCAACCTTTCCTTGTATTTGCTCTCCCCTGTCCAGCTCTGGAGAGGAGTGATGGAGCAGCTTTGGTGAGCACCTGGCATCCAGCCAGGATCAACCCACCACATGTAACACAACAGAGGAATCCTTGCAGAAAAGACAAACATGATTCCACTCCATTATCACCCTTTTATTGATAAAAGGACAGATTTTGACAATGGGGAAAAAAGGATGTTTCACAAGGAGAACAGGAAGTAGCTTCTACTGGTCTTTCAATTCCTTCAGTCTTCTGATGGCAGATTTGACTGTCACTGCAGAGGTGGTACTGGAGGAAGAAGGAAGAGTTATTTGCACGTGGCAGCAGAACCACTGTGCCAGTGTTAACATGTTTTAAGAAAGCACTACCCATTTCAAATATTTATCGTCTGATTGTGCTGTCAACAGGGGTCTAATCCCACTTTCATTTTCACGACAAACCACAGGCCTTGGTCTACAGAAGAACGTGCAATTTCACAATCTTAACCCGAACTACCCCCCACCTGCACAGGTCTGTGGGCTCAGCTTCCTCATGACTGTTACATGTTGGGCAACAGTGTCTTCTACCAGAATTGTGGGGGAAGGAGAGTAGAAAAAGGGAATAAGCAAGAGCACCTGCACAGCGAGGGTTATTATGATTCAATGCTTTTACAAAAGGAAAACATGGAAATCGGTTTTTTGGGGTTTGCTCATTGCAAAGAACAGCAATCAAATCCAATTTGATCCACTGCAATCAAATTTTAACAGAGCAGGCAAAAACCTCTTACACATCACTAACTCAAGAGGGATCTACTCAATTGTTAGTAGATTAAAATTTTAAAAAATACATTACAAAATCAAAAGCTGTATTTGTGCCTCAGCTACATGACAATAAATGCTGATAGGAGCTTCTTCATTTTCTTACTTGTAAGTCCAAGCACCACCAGCAACTGTCTTCATGCAGGATCCACAGTGCCAGATACCCACGGCCTTCCTCTTCATTTTGGTCTGGAATAAAAGAAAAAAATAATCACTCTCCATCAGCTGAAAAAGCCAAACAACAGCATCACACCACAGCATTCCCAGTAGCCTAGTTATGACAGGCAAGGATCAAGGAATCTTTTCTACTCAGATTCTGCACAACGGGAAAAGTCCTTCTGAAACACTTTTTCATTTGGTTATAAAGTAGGTTCTTTATAAAAGCATCATCGAAAACTCCTCTTTCTTTGAAGGAGAAAAATAGAAATGAGTTACCTTGGTCATTGTGACTGATACTCTTCCCTCATTTGGTGACTAAAGTAACACCACTGCTCCCAGTACTCCCTGGACAACCCAAGACTGCACTAAACCAGACCCTTCAAATAGCACCTGGAGAGTGAGGGGTGGGTCCTGAACTGCTCTTCTCTGGGCAAGAGTCCCTTTGCAGAAGTGTCTGCTAGACCTGTGCCTGATTTAGGCAGCTCTGCAAATGGGATTATAATATTCTCACTTTACACCAGAAAAACACCAAGTTCAAACAAACAAACAAACAAACAGGAAACCAACAACAAACCAACACAAAATAAAAAAAAAACCCTCTGATGAAAATACTTTAAAATTCCCAGTCACTCAAAGATACCTACTCTACAGATAACAGTAAGAAAATATCTGGACAAAGCACAAGCTGATAGGCCTCTCAAACTGAATTTTGATTATGTACATGAGGTTAAGATAATTTATCAGAAATTCTTCCCCATCAAGAGTTATACAGCACACAAAAGTAAGCAACTGCCACCAAAAGTTTAAAGTAGGAAAAGCAAGCTCTGTTCCTCCCCTAGATACACTGTAAAGTTACTGAAGAAATAAAATTAAAAAGTCAAATTCAATCCTTAATTATGAAGGTACCAAGTGTGATGCTTTAATTCTGTCAGGTCTGCAGGTCTATTCTGTAGATCTATTTTATAAGAGATGTAAAACGTACAGTATGGCAACATTGCCCAGTCTTTTGTGCAATGAAATATTATTTATGTTTGTTTTCATTTAACTACCATGAAAACATCCATGTAACACGTACACTGTCTGTTTTTCATGAATTCTGGCAGTAGCCCAAAGCTCAGCCTACCCCAGTCATGGTCCCAACACCTGTCACGTTATCCCTTCAGCACAAAAATTACTAAAGCATCAAACTGCCTTTCTTGCATCAGTAACAACGCGATTTTTAAAGGCTTTTTTGCGGCAAGGGGATCCCTCACCTTGCCACAGAAGGAGCAGGTGTACTTGGCATGCTGGCTGATTTCAATCTTCTTCACCATTTTCCTGAGGGATGCACCGTACCGGGTCCCATATTTGCCCACAATCCCGACCTTCTTGGTGCGCTTGGCCTGTGGGGAGGCAAACCACAATGAGCTCCAGCTTCACAGGGACTCCCATCCCATCTCCTCGGCTGCTCCCCTCCCTGACACGGCAGCCGAGTGCTCAGCACCCTGAACTGGGGCTGCAGCCTCCTCTCTGCCGCTGTAAAAACCGAGTATTNCTGTGGGACAGGGCGCAGCCCGGGCGGCGGCCCCGCACAGCCCCCGGGGCGGATGGCGGCGGATGCGGCGGAGGGGCCGCGCCAGGACCGCCGCTCTCACCATGATCCGCCGCGGAGAGGGAGCCCAGTGCGCAGGCCCGGCCGGAAGTGACGCGTAGGGCCGCGCCGGGCCGGGGTGTGCCGCGGGGAGCAGAGCCCGGAGTGTGAAACGGGGAGCGACGACCTGGGACTGAGCCGGAAAACAGCCTCTGGCTGGGCCGGGTGACAACCTCCGACTGAGGCGGCACTGATCGCGCCCGGCAACAGTCTGCCCAGTGAGGTTGTGGAGTCTCGCTCAGTGGAGATACTCCAGAACCGCCTGGACGCAACCCTGTGCTCTGGGATCACCCGGTGCCCTGTGCTGTGGGGTGACCCCGGCAGGGAGCTGGGNAGGATGGGTCAGGCTGGAAGGGTCATCTGGTCCAGCCTCCCTCCCTGCTCAGCAGGGTGATCCCACAGCACGCGGCACAGAAGCGCGTCCAGAGGCTTCTCAGGTACCGCATCCCCAGCGAGAGGGAACCCACAACCTGCCCGGGAAATCTGTCCCAATGCTCAGTCCCCTGCACAGCAGGGAAGTTCTTTCTCGTGCTCGGGTGGAACTTCCTGAGCATCACTCTCTGCCCATTGCCTCCTGTCGTGTTGCTCGGCGATACACCGAGAAGGGCTGTGATCAACCCTCCCCTTCGGATGTTCACGCACATCAGTGAGATCCCCTCCCTCCGCCGCCCTCCTAAGGCAGATGCCCCGGCCCCCCCGCCGCGCTCCACTGCAGCACCGGCTGTGAACTTGGTGCCCGAGCAAAGCCCTGCCCGGCCCTTCCCGGGCCCAGGCCGCTCCCGCCNCACTGTGGTCCCTTCCAGCCTGACAATTCCGCGAAACCCAGTGAGGGACTCGGGCGGAACAGGAGCTCCAGCACCGCCGGGGAGGTGGAGGGGAGCCCGCGCTCCTGGGTTTCCGCGCAGGGAAGTCACACCAGGAAAGGAGATGGGGCAGTTACGTTCCTTCACCTCGTTCCTAAAGGAGCAGGTAGATGTCAGAATTAAAATCGGAACAGCAAGCCTGACTGGAACTGCAGAAGGATGATTAATCAGTGAGGATAAGTTCTCATCTTAAAACATACCAGCCCTAAACCACAAGGTTTCAACCCCACCAGAAGCAACCAAGGAATCTGATTTCCTCAGGGTCATCTCTGTCGAGACACCCAGCCATGAAAGCCTTTGTGTGCCATGGCACAGGTGAGCTGCTTTTCCTCCCACGACGGCTCCATACCCCAGCCCGGCTGCCTCGACCCGTGACGAGGACGACCCTCTTCATTTGCAGCCTGTTTGTTAACAGGGAATTAATCGAGTGTGTCCTCCCAGTATGTTTGTCTTTCCCTGGCGGGGGTCTCTACTTACAGAGATGCTCATGGACAGATGCTGCATCCCCTCTCCTGTTCTGAGGGTTTGAACACTCACATTTTTAATTCCCTCTGTCATGCCAGGCTCCCCATTACCACTGCAAACTCTCCTGGAAGCGGGTGGAACAGAGCCGTGTTCCAGAGGGCTCAGCAGGGCTTTAGGCAACATTATTTATATCTCTCTCTGTTGAGTCAAAATCTCATTTGATGTATCCTAGGAATATATTTGCCCTTTTCAGATCGTCATCATAATGATGACTCACAGGATACAGCTTTGTTACCAACATAGTAGAAGACTTAACAAAAATAAAAAAATAAGTTCCTTTAGCTGCTTAGTGACAATATGGTTAAAAAAAAGTGTCAGCCAACATATCCAGGGCAGAGAATCTACTGCTATTCTCCAGTCTGTGTCTACAGAGTTAAAAGTTTGCTGTGACAATACAGTGCGTGGTCATATCCTTCACCTACCAGTGTTACCAACAGCTCTGACAACAATCAAACCCAGCCCCCTCGGATGACAGCCATTCCCAGCACAGCCAAAGTACACACACATTTCCAAGTGACTGAGAAGATGGATGCAGACAGGCCAGCACAGCCTTTCCTTGACAGCCCACCCCTTTGAACTCCAGCACATGAGGCTGGCATACCTGGGGCACACGCGAAGACTTAGTTTGAAGTGCTCCAGCTTATTGTTCAGGTATTTTTACCTGTTGTTCCTGCTTTGGCAACCTTCTTGAAAACACACCTTTCTCCACCAGGGATGGGAGCAGATTGCAGGTGTACAAGCAGGCATCATGCCATAGCAAGATGCTCCAAGATCCAGTAAGATGGGCCCTCCTCTCTCCTCTACTGGACTTTAGATAATGCCAAAAAGTTACAGCTGTATCATCTTCAACGGGCAGGTGCAAAGAGCCCCCAGGAGTGCTGCATGTTCCCAAGCCTGTGGGTCTGTCAGCCTTGTGTGTTTACACTACCTTGTGTAAGTTTGCATCAGCAGCATTGCAGATCTGCCTGAGCCTGCTGGCAGCTGCCCAGCCACCTCCTCACCACATAATGATGGACTAATGGTGCAGTTGGGATAAGGCCTGCACAGTCTATCCAATGCCTTGAAGTAATCACAAAAAGCACTTTCCTTCAGGATTCTTCTCCCCTTTTTCATCTTGTAAGGATAAAGTGAAAGTGTACTTGAAAACACTCTATTTCTTCAGCAAACCAGCTGAGATTTTATGGATCCTAACAAAGGAAGAGGACCCCAAGCATTCTTCTTAACAGCTGTAGCTTTACAAAGAGGAAGAGAACTACTCCTATAGAAGTTATGGTTATACAAATAATGCCTTTCGTATTTTTTTCAGTCAGCAGACAGCAACATTTCTCACCCCTTACGCAGAACAACCCACTCTGCAAGTAGAAAGACCACTCATCCTAGAGACAGATTAAATACTCTATGTTCAGGATGACAAACATTTTAAAATGTCAAAAAAGTGTTTTTATCTCCTGGCCAGCCGTTGAAGCAAAAACAATGATGTTTCGCTCTCAGTCTCAAACGCAGAAATAAAGCATTTCCTCCAGTAGCCCAGTCATACAACCCTCACTCCTGCTCAGACCCTAAAGCACCTTCTGGAGTCATGAATGAAAAGCTGTTCTCCATGCAGCACAATTGCATACACAGTCTGTGGGGCATTTCAGTGATGACTCTTGCTGAAAATGGAATAATCAAACCATTCAATGCAGGAAGAAATATCTGTAATTATCAGGCTGATCTTGCAGCACAAATATTTTTCTCCTCTGCTGTGGAAGAGAGATCTTTTTGTCGATGTCTGGTATCTGCACAGAGCCAAGCACAGCACCTGCACAGCATGTTAGCTTCTGGCCTTCAGTGTGCTTTTCCCCCACCCTTCTCCAGATTATGGCTGTAAAATGTAGATAACTGGTAGATCTGTGAAATTGCATCTTCTCCTGTACTCCCTGGTCACACTGGTTCAACACCAGCCCATTTCCGACTGTTTTCTAGCTCTAAGACCAGAAGCATGAAAGACATTAGTTAAAGGGATCACACTACACCACACTGGCAATAATACTCAAGAAAAATAAAGACAGCTATGCAGAGGTGCCTGAGAAGACCAGTTGTGATAAACAGAGTCACTGGCCTTTACATCAAGCCCACATTAGAAGTGGCCTCTGGCATTTTTGCAGAGGCATCATCACCTCTGTGAAGTGGAATCAGGCCATGGCCAAGAGACAGCAAGCTCCTGAAAGGCACCAAAGACCAGGTTTGCTGAGGTGGCACTGGGAGGTCACGTATCCCACTTCACAGGGCTGAGAGCATGATAGAAACTATCACAGATTGAAAACAGGCATTTTAATCACTGCATCAAGCAACAGTGCTGCTTTTGGCATTCTTAATGTAACCTGTACGGAGCTGTAATGGGGGCAAATAACAGGTCCAAAGGTACCAGCATTATGTCTTATGGAAGTAGTTGTTGATTCACCTATAAGCAAATTATCATGGGAGTTCCCCATCTGAAAGTTGATGTGTTTTAGAAAGCAAAGAATAAACATATCTTTCAGCCATTGTAAATATTTTTTTTAAGTCCCAATATTTCCACTGCATCGTGTATTTCTCTAAATGGGAGATGAAATGCTAAAATAGGAAAGTACCATAAATTTGGGAACCACAAATTAAAACAACTTTTTATTTAAACAGTTCAGTCCAAAATCAGCTTCTTACAAAACAAAAGCAAAACTCTACACCTGTCCCACTCTCCTCACTCACCTGTATAAATCAGTTTTGAGTCTTGAAGAAAACACACACACCACCCCCTCCCTGAGAATCCGGGTTTAATCCCTGGCAGTCAGCTCAAGCTTTGCCCTCTACTAACACAAGAAGCCCATTGCATGGAGCAGGCATGAGACTCAGCACAAGGCCAGAGAAAGGTGTGCTCAGGCAGATGTGCCTGACAGGCAGTGCACACTTCCTGGCACACAGTTACACGAAGTTTCAAGGTACTGACTGCTCTTCTCTCTCTTCTTTCCTGCCTCTATAAAACATCAAGATCTGTCTGGATCTTTTTTCTCATGGCCAAACCAGAATGCCAGGTTGTGAGTGACCCAAGTAGGAGCTAAATTTGCTGGTGAATCAACTCCTAGAAAAACAGACTATCACTCCTGGAGATGGAAGACTGTTAAAAGCACTCTGCAGCTGCTGAGGAGTTGGTTTTCACAACAGTTCTGCGCTGGGGACAGACAACCTTTATCTGCTTTCTAAAACAACTGTGGAAGCTGACATGCTGAAACACAGCAGCATGATACTTGCCTATGGCCATTCAGTCATCAGCAAACCAGGACTGCAAAGCCTGCAGGCTGTCAGGTGTGCACTGCACATCTATCACACTGTCAGACAGCTTCCCATTGTTTGAGATTAAACATGCTGGAGATACAGAAAACTGGAAGTCTTTTGTTTTTGAAAACTCAAAAAATAATACTTTATTGCTTTTGGGTTTTGTTTTTCAATAAAAAAGAAATCTCTTAGCTGCTACCTCTTCTGCCATTACTGTTACACCTTAAAAAACTCCTCAATACGCTGCCTTTTTTTGGGACTCACTGAACATGTTTCTGCTTCTTTGTCTTGCAAGGCACTGCCAGAGTCAAACTCACAGCCAGCATCAGCTGCCTCCAAAAACAAAACATCATCAGCATCATCTCTGCTCTCAGAGAAGGTCCTCTGGAAAAGGTCATAGATGGTCTTCTGCTTTGGATCAGGCTGAGAAAACAGAACAGACAGAATCTTCATGGACATTGTCATAAAAAACCCCGTGAGCAAAATTCAGAGGACGCTCCCCCGGAGACAGTGCACATGTGGATAGATCATATCATATATGAGACATACACACACACATATGTATATCTCATACATACATATATACTCAAAGACATATATATGACATGGAGGCTTAACATGTCTCCTTGCAAGCAGCACATTTGGAACCTCTCTGTGGAGAGTCCAAGTCAAGGCATGGATCCTGGGAGGAGTTGGAGAATCTGGGCTATGGCATTAAAAGCAGAACAGGTGTAAGGTCAGCTTGCCCATATAGATGTACATTGGCCATTCAGCCTCTCCCAGGGACCACCAATATTCTTTCAGGTCAATTACCTTAGGACAGTAATTAGTGGACTCAGCTGTTTCAGAGAAATTGGTTTCTGAAAGACCAGCTTCACCCAGCACTTTGATTTTCTCTTGAATCATTGGCCTAGGAGAGATGAATTGATATTACTGAAATGCAAAAGTATCGTCAAGGACACTGTATCATTTCCTATGTGTAGATGAAAAAAAGATATAACTGGATATAAACATGACTTTTCTACCAAAACCTGTTGGTTCCTTAACCTGTACTGCTGCTGTTTGTTATGACTGTATGCTGTCTCAGAGTGTCAGTCAATCGAGTTTAAACNTCGTCCAAAACCAGGACAATAAATAACAAGAAGAGGATTTCAGGCTAAAAATATTTGGAGAACACACATATCCAATAGGGAAACATGAATGGTATGAAGACAAAACAAGAAGAACCAGCTAAAGGTACTCCCACTATCTCGTGTGTAAGCAGTGGTAATCCCCAACAACAGACACATCAGCATTTCAAGCTTGACTTCCAAGGTACAGCAGGAGGAAGAATCCATCACTGGCCCAAGAGGCTGACAGGTCCCAGCCACACCTGCAGACTGGACACTTTGAAAGACGCAAAGGTCATGGCACAATTAATGCATTAAGCAAATAGCCTTGTTGTCTTGATCTTTTTCTCATCTTTAAAAAGCGTACCATTGTCCTTTCAAGAGCCATATTTCCTTCCCATTAAGCATTAATGACTGCACAGACAGCATTTCACAAATAAAGGCAGAATTACTGTCATTAACTTTCCATGAAATTTGGGCAATGCATCAGTTTCCAGATCCCTGCATTGTAGGGTTACAATTATTTGCCATCATGATATTCTGGGAACTGCACAAGTTCACTTAGTTCATTTGTTCCTTTAAACAAGGTAATAAAGATGTAATTTTGGACTTTAAATGAACCAGCTGGTGGATAATTTCTTTTCATCATTTGCAGGTCAGTTCCCTTGCAGCACTAAAGATTCCTTAGATCCTCCCCACCCCCAGATGTCAGATTCCCCAGCCCTAAGGACTAGTGTCCACTGATAACCTTCACTGCAGCCAAAAAAGCTCATACCACAACTATCCAGAGGTGGGTCAGTAGCACTTTTTTAATCCACCTGAAGAGCTCACTGAAGAGCAAGAAGAAAGCAAGGGTACAGTCATCTCCACAGCTCCCTGTCCAAGCATTCAGCAGCCATGTTGCTCCTCAGACCTGATCTACAATACATTGAATTACTCCCAGAGTCCACTGATTTTGCTTTAAAGTATTCAGCACTTCAAAATACCCTGGCACCGGAATATTCTGGACTGTTATCCGAGACAATTCCTTCTCCTTATACTGAGGTTTTAAAGGTTTTAGATGCATCAACTCTCACCGAATTTAAGAGCCCTTTCTTTGTCAGGTAACTACTTTTATTCCTCCTGCTTGTAAGCCACACTTATTCCTCCTGCTTGTAAGCCACTTAGTCATGTCCACTGCAGCCAGGCCATGTCACCAGCTCACAGCAGCCCTTGACAGGCACTTTTTGCTCCTCCCCTCACAGGCAAATCAGCACTAACATTAAGCCCCTCACATAACATATGTGACAAACAGTGAAAGCAGGTGGCAGGAGAACCAAAGTATCTTTCTTACTTCTTACCATAAGTAGTCATCTGCTGTGCCTTTAGCCACCAGGTAGTGAACATTAACAGAGCTGGTCTGTCCAATTCGATGTGCCCGATCTTCTGCTTGGATCAAGATCTTAATGTAAAAATATGACAAAAAATGAGAACTGCAACATCTAAAAAATAGTGTAAGCATCAGAGGAGAGGAAGATTAAATTTCTTGTGCTTAGCAACTGTTCTCATCTGTATCCTGTTAACACTTGTATCCTCAAACACAAAGCCAAGAAGTAATCTGGTACACCAGGTTCCAAAAAGACACTGAGCATTTTTCAAAAGCAGAGGGTCAGCATTGATGATGGACCCTTTTTCAGGTCTTGGCTGGGCGAACTGCTAAGAGTCCTGTCAAATTAAGAAACAACAGCATGTTTCCTATTCGTGACATCTTCTGCCATCAAGCTGTGTGATCAGCCTCACTGGTTCAAGCCCAGGCACTTGGGGTTGCAGAGACAGCAGACATCAGACAAAGAAAAAAACCCTAAAGAAAGCCCCCTGTCCATTATATCTTCTCCTAATCAGAACATTTCTGCTCTCCAGGGAGCATCCAATTCCTATCATCCCCTTCAGGATGCTTACCCCTGGGTTCCAGAAGAGCTCTGCAAACACCACCAAGTCTGCAGCTGATAATGTCAGGCCCATGTTTGCAGCAGTGAGGGAAAGGACAGCCACAATCTGCTTCTCTGAGAACTGGAACTTTTGGCACAGGGACTGTCGCTCAGCTGAGGGTGTGGTGCCATCGATGCGAATGTGCTCAACATGCTGTGAGAGGCACAAGATGCTGTTTAGAGACCTTGTGTCCCCTTTCCCATATACTCCTTCCATGTTTCAGTGGATTCCATTTCCCTTCCACATGGCAGAACCAGAAAAGTAAAAAGGCAGCAGTCCTATTTTTAAGACCTTTTCTCACCTTTCAGGCAGAAGCACTGCATCTCAGTACACAACATATCCCACCCTGTCCACAACATGAGACTTGCTCCCATGCCCACTGGTCTCCAACCAGTCCAGCACAACAGCAAGGATAGCAGCGTGCTAGGTACAGTGGAAAAGCAACTGGCTTAATAAAAAATTAAACACTGTCTCTGTGCTGATGTTACAGTTGATTACAACCTCCCCAACCTCCCTAATTATTCCCCGACTTGCAATAGGAGTCAATGTGAACACATCTCAGTTGCTCTGTGGAGGGCTCAGGAGAGCAAACCTGTGCGGTGGAGGTCCTAACTCTTCAAGTTCCAATGCTGTCACAGAGCAAAGTCACCACTGCCACTATGGTTTATAGTTTGGAATATCATCTTAAACCACGCTTCACACTGCCCCAGCATGACCCAGAAGTCTTTAGGAGCATCCATGGAAGTCTCAAATGAAAAATTAGCCAAACAGTTTTGAAGTCAGAGAGATGATTTGCAGGTCTGCTAAGTCTCCCTACAGTATTCCAGTTCAAAAACATAAGAGCACCACAGAGGTAAAGGCAGGCAGTCATAGCGGGCTTGGGCTGTCACATTCTCCCTCCAAGGAAAACCTGAAGGACAAAGCAGAGATTGCCACACAGGGTAACACTCCTCCAGGAATTCAAAAGGTTCAGGGAAGAAGCTGGAGATTAAAGAACATTAATATAAAGTGTATCCTATGAGGCGTTCACCGTGATAGCCCAGCTCCCTCAGTGAAGGGCACATTCAGAAGCACAGCAAGTAGAAATTATCTCTGCCACCAACTTTCATAAACGATCTGCCCAGCCATAACTCCAGGGAGCTCTTAAACAGCTCTGAAGCAGGAACAGTGATAAAGTTAAGACAACTCAGACAGTCACTTACTTTCTTCTCCAGCTCTGCAACTACGGCATCCAGCATTATTTTGTGATGAGCAAACACCAGGAATTTATTATTCCCACTTTCCAGTAACTCCAGGATGTATTCTCTACATGAAAGAGGAAAAATACAAAAACTTTATAAAATTATGTGCTAAGAGAATACAGACTTTGCTCCCACCAGATTTTGAAGATACTGCTCATCTATACACAGACACTAGGAAACAGGCTGGCATAAAAAAGCTGCAGTAAAGTGCAAGTAGCAGGTGAAGTCTCCTATAAACTAAAAAAGACATTGCAGGAAAATTCACTCATTTTTTCTTCACCACAGCTTGACAGATGCCTATGTTTATACCTGTGTATCAGTGAGAATCCATTTATTATATCCTACTTGAAATACAACATCCCAGACCAATCAGCTGAAGGTCAATTATACTTAAAGATACAATCTCACTCACCTGCCTGTATTTCTGAATTTTGCATAATCACAGTACACTAAAATAATCCATATACAATTATACTTTCTGTGTTTACTTAGAATTGTTTTTATAAGAGAAGATCTCTACATAAACACATATATCAGAATATCCTAAAGGGACTTTCTCACAAGGATTCACACTGACAATTTACTCCATCTTAACAATCTAATACAGCAGTTATTTCTAGGAGTTATCCATATGCATACAGGCTAATGGCAAATGAAAGGCAACAAGACTTCTTTGAAATGCAGTTAAGGAGTGTTAATTAAATTAAAACATCTGGCTTTTCCCATGGACTACTAGCAGAGTTACAGAACCCATTTCTATGTAGTAATTTGTGTTACAATCAGGTCAATTGGAGCCTGAGGAACACCTATAAGCCTATACAGATGACACAAATGTCCTCCTTTCTTTGGAATAGCAAAATTGTTATGAAGATCAGGAATACCAAGTTCTTTGCTAAATACAGCACAACTTGGGTCAGCAGCAACTGTCAGAAAACATCAAGCAGAATTTCCAGCACTGTATTAAGATGTATCAGTGTTTTGCAGACAACTCCCAGAGTTCCTGATGTTCAGATCTCAATTATATGACAGTATCATTTCACAATCCTGTGAGAGAAGTTGGACTGCTGAGTTTTAAAACAAATATCAAAGCAAACATTCAGTGTAGTAACCTGCTGCCAACCAACAAATCACAATTATTTTCTATCGCATTCCCATACTCCATTTAACAAGTGACAAGTCATTTCAATGGAAGCAATGGAAGACCTGTCAACAAGGGTAAATATGGGAAGTGCTGATGATCATAGAACAGTACCATTACCTAGATGTACTGTACCATAACAGCTTATAGTAAGTGATTTTTTAAATGCTCCTAAACCCCAGAAAAAATGGACTAGTTCCTACCAGAAAGTCAAGTAAACAGCACTTCATGGTTTTATATTCAGTTCACACTTGCAACTGAAATAAAAAGAAGAAAGTCTTCTAAATGTTCACTAACATAAAAGGAAGAAACTCTTCTACAGAAATGAGCGCTGGGACTCTGAAGTGCAGTTCTGTGCCAAACAGGCAAATTTTGCAGCAAGGTCTGAGACTGTGAAATCACACAGTACACATCAGCTGGTCCTTACATTCAGAGAGCTGTGGAAAGTAAACTGTTTTTATGTTATTAGCATACTGCTCATTAGGAAGTTATGCTGTATGACCTAAAGGAACTCCTCTGCAGTACCAGAAGAAAGACTAAGAATGAAAGGACACAGAAAGCCACAGAAGGAAATTATTCCTAGGAAAGAGAGTTAAAAGCACACCTGTGGTACAAAACCTTTGCCACAGGTCCCATGTGGGAGAGAGAGGACTCCCTGTGGGAGAGTCAAGAATTTCAGCAAGGCTGTGAGATTCTTAGAGCTAAAGCTCAGTCCATCTCATAAGCTTTTTGGTTCAGGATTCCTGCTGCAGCGGGACTGCTGCATTTGTTTTCTCAAATTCTGTTGATACTCTTAGTTTGATTGCTCCTTTCCTCCTTAAACTGAAATACGGTCCAGACCAGGGAACTTGATCCAAGTCCCAAACATCAACTAATTTTAGATGGTTCAAATAATAGTTTAGATCCATATCTGGAATAAAATCAGAGGACTTACTCAGCCTAGGAACTCCAAGAGGAGAAAATGTTTAGTGCATTCTAATTAAAATAGATTTTTTCTAGGCTGACTTCAGGCTCTCCTTCATATCCCTGCACTGTTATCTCTGAAGCACCGTTTTCCTGTTCTTGGCAGACAAACACATTTTACCAGGCTGGAATGAAGCAATGACACACAGCTTACACGACTGAGTGGATTTTAGCTTCTGCTGTTCTGCTGAAGAAGACAAGAAGAGCTTCCTTCTCCTGTTGTTTCTGTAAAGAGAAAGATAAACAAAGTCAAGTCTCAAAAATGTCTTTTTCTCCTTCTTGCTTACAGATCTGGGATATCTGCTGTTGCCAAAAAATACTTCGCTAGAAAAAAAAAGTCAGCCTATAATGCAGAACAATAGAGGCCTGGAGGGAGATATCTCTGCCACTGGCTATGGCAGATTCTCATGCATTCCTGACACCTCCCTTCCTACCTCCTATTCACCTCCTACAAGCTGGATGACAAGTATATCACAAATGCAGTTTTAGTTGAGAAAGCATTTCCCAACTAGAATGAAAAGGAAAAACGCCTAAGATCTTACTGAACTTTATTAGCAATCTAGCCTAGAACATGCATTTACCACCCATACAAGGAAAACAAACAAGAGGAACAAAAATACAGTCTTCACATTTTTGGCTACTGCTCTGTTCACAACACAGTTTAAACAAGGCTATGTTTTTCTAGGCTGAATAAGATTACAGGACTAGACAGAAGAGTAAAGTACAGAGGCAAGAGGAATGAAAGACAGTAAGAAATGACTAACAAGAGAGAAAAAAGGAAACAGTCTTTCACACAAAGGGGAAAGTAGACCACTTAAAAGCAAAACAAGCTGAGCAGTTTTGATTGTGCTGTACACTCATTTAAAACTGTGCCTTCATAAAAGGTGTGAAACTCAGAGTATTGTTTTTTCACTGATGTTTTTAAATCAAACTACCTGAAATTGCAATGGGTCTCCATGAAAATCGTTTCTTACTTACACTTCTATATCCTTTGGCCATCTTCTTTGCTTCAGCTTCCAAGACAGCTTTGGTCTTTGAACTAATGCCTTCAGGAGCCACAACCACCATTTTGCGTTGCTTTGCTGGAAGCTGGGAAAGCACATCTGATTTCAGACGTCGGATCATGATGGACTCTTCCAGCAAAATTTTCAGTTCAGTTAAGTTAGATGATCCAGAGTAGTCCCAACCCCATGGCATCTGGGAAAGATCAAAGCAGTTATCAATGTGAAGCCTACAAGAGACTGGTCTGCAGGCAATCCAAAAGCAAAATAAGTTTCCAGGGAAACTGGACAAGGCAAGAACTTAATGATCAGTAGGAAGAGTATACAAAAAATGTACAAACTATTCCACCCAATGCGAAAAGGTTGCTTACAAACTTGCCTTTCTCCTATCTACAAGTGCTCAGGGAGGTGCAGGGAAGAGGACTATGCAGAAAGGTGGCAGGGATCCCTAACCCAGCGCTACACCTTGCTATTCAACCTCACAGAGCAAGGTGCTCTCTACTTGCAGCTTTGAGCAGGCCAGAAGAACTCACTTTAGTTCTGTGCATGCATATTTGCCTCAGCTTTAGGCAGAGAGACCCACACAAATCTTCTCTAACAGCATAACGACAAACATCCCTAACCCCAATGCCTTTGCAGAGCTGTTACACTTGTCTGACATGCCAGGTCAAAACTGTCTGTTTTCCACTGTGACCTGACTCTTGATCTCCTTCCTGACATACTCTATTTCTGCCATTACCATGTCTGGCTCAGACTCAAGCAAACCATAAACAAGCCGTGGCCCAAAATACCTCACTCCAAACATTGTCTCTTAAAGTATCATTGCTTCAAAACTTCTCTGAACAAGCCCTTTATTTATTTCTCCTTGAAGCACTCCCCTCTGAACCAGCCCTATCCTCCAAGATCCTGTGTGCAGGCAATATACATCTGTTCAATTAATCTCAGCTCATCACTTCTCTTACTTAGTAAGCCCACAGCCTATCATTTGCTGTCCAAGAAAGAACAACTAAACTAACACACAGTGGCATCAAAATTGGTACATTCCCCCAAAGAAGCATCTTTAAACAACTTTCTTTTGGAGAAGAGACCAATATAGTTTAAATGCTGAAGAAAAGGAAAAAGAAAAACCTTTCTGCTGAAATTTCACAAATAAGTACAGGAAATACCACTACAGTAATACCAAAAACCAAGGTGGGGAGGGAGGTGAAATCTTCCTCACAGCTCTAATTCCAAGTTGTATTGCCAGTGTCCAAAAATACCAGCTCTGTTCTTGGAATAACAATCCAAAGTAAACCTCTACATATGGATGTAAATTCTCTCCTGAAATGCAGCTAATGGAGATGTGAGGAGCCTCAGGACCAGCCCCTTTGATCTGCTGCTCCATTCCTATTGTGCCACATTAATTGCTAAAATAGATGTAACCTTAAAAATCTGTATCTCTTTTATTTGTCTTCCCCAAGAGAAACCTGCTGCAACACAGAAATAGAAGTAAAACAGGAAAAAGCTCCAAAGTATTCACTGCACCCTCCATCTTCTCATAGAACGTATGAGACAAAAAACAAATCATACTGACTGTAGTAAGAGATAGTACTTTGATGAAACAGGGATGAGAATGTGGTATGGGACAGGAAAAGGAGGAATCAAACAGCTTATAGGCAAGTAAGACTTCTCTGATATATGGCAGTGAACAGTCTTACTTCAGGTTGAGATAAAACAGGACAATCTGCATTTCTCTTACCACCTTGCATTGATGTGAACCATTAACTGACTTCAGATTCTGGCACTTACAGCCACCATTAAAACTCACTTGACTTAATCTATTCCTACGTAATTATGGTACCATCTGATTAGCCAGAGTTGGTTCATTAAAGCAGGAAACAATTCAAACCCCAGACACAAAGCCAGTTTAAATCCTGTAGAATTAAAACTTTGGCTCTGCCAACAGCACAGTAGTGTACTGCTGAAGGTAACAAGCCCACCTGGATCTTAGCCAAGCCCTCAAAAATCCAACATAGGTATCACTGCTCTGCTTCCCTGAAGCCAGGAGTGCAATACAGATACATCCCTCAGGTCTATGAAGAGCCATCTCAAGTCTGGCTGGGTTTATTAGCTTTAGGCACTCTACAAGAAAGCTGACATTGCTGAGCCACAGTCTTTGTGCTCCCTTTCTGCATTTCAGGCTCCGTGGGCCCAGCAGAGCAGCTGTTCAGAACCAAGAAGACCTACCTGGGCTGTGCCCAGCCTCTTACGCCCATTGCCCACACTGCTCAGTGCTCTTGTAGCTAAACTGTAGGGATCAGCTCTGATTAGGCTACTCAGCAAGGCCTCCTACAGAGCCTGGACACCTCAGGCTACCTTGTTCTACTTATTCAGCCCATGTTTTTCTACTTTTCACTTCCATAACAAGAAAGTAATACATATGCTTTGTGTCCATGTAGCCCAATTCATTTCAGAAGAGCAACATCATCTTAAGGGGAAGAACAAGACACACACAGAGCCAATATACCATCTACTGTGATATTAAAAAGCACATACAGGCAAAGCCCTACAGTACATTCAGATCATATATTTCTTTAACGATACTGGAACAATTTGCAAACAAGAAAACATGCTAGTTCTGTGCTGCACCAGGCTAGTGATAAAAAGACAATTTATTTTTTGAATTATTAAAATTCTGTTTCCTGTTGTGGGAAGTAAAACGGGGAAAAAAGAGAGGGACATTTTTATTGCCAAAATACACATCTGGCTTTGATCCGTAACATTCCAGAACACATGCTTCCAACTGTGATTTTCTTACCAAAATGTTACACCATCTTACATGACTCAGTAAACTTATTACAGTGTTAGCAGAAGCTGCCAAACTCTTACAAATTCAGAGCATGTGCTCAGATAAAAATTATTTAGTATTTGCCAACATCATCCAGTCTGAAAAATGAATTCACAGCATGTATTTTGGGAAACAGACGACATATTTTGTAAATAACAGGTGACATTTCACTTGTTATATTTTTAAGAATACAGATG
>VYZS01091018.1:2474-30147 GCA_013400695.1 Neodrepanis coruscans | reverse complement strand
TCTCCAAGGATGGAGATTCCACAGTCTGAGTCCTTGCTGCCTTGCCTGGCACTGCTAAAATGATTTTTTTTCCTTTCCTTCTATCTGACCAGGATTAGTTGATAAATTCAGCAGTCACAGAATTCTTTCCATGTTGTTTTTCTGGTTGGTTGTGTTTTAAAGTTTCAACTCCCTGCTCACTTTGACACAGAAAATCTGAACTAAAAGAATGAGTTCAGGGGCCTTTATTCTTATCTGTCATGACTAATCATTGCCTTAAAGAACTCAAACAGCTAAACAATAAAGATCTAGAATTTGAACAGGTAATAACCTCAGGTATATGAATGTGCAAGGGTGTAAATCCTTGCATAGAATGCCTGTTCTTATTTTAAGGCATAAGAACAATTCCTCCTTTACACTGCCTTAGCAGCATTAATAGTACTGACCAACTGAAACACCACAGAAGTGCTTTTCCATGAAACAGAGGCATGGATTGTCAGCTCACCATTCCATCTATCCCATCTTTTGGAGGTACATTTTGTGATGGTGTTACTGTGGAGAGCTAAGGGGAGGTGAAACAGCTAAACTACTCCCAACACCAAACTCATCAGACTACGGCACTTCTGGAGTTACCCTGTTGCCTTCAGAAGTAGCAGGACCCTTAGATACAAACCCATTCTGTTCTGAAAACAAACAAACCAGCCCTCTCCCACCCACACTTGTGTTTACTGGGTGGGAAATCAAAACTAGCCTGAAGAGTCTCCACCTTCAGTGCAGACGCAGACTCCCTGCAGGGAATGCTGATGAGCATCCCAGAGAATTTGCCACATGT
This sequence comes from Neodrepanis coruscans, assembly GCA_013400695.1. Taxonomy (NCBI): domain Eukaryota; kingdom Metazoa; phylum Chordata; class Aves; order Passeriformes; family Philepittidae; genus Neodrepanis; species Neodrepanis coruscans. The sequence continues at coordinate 29,336 of VYZS01091018.1, read as the reverse complement.
GCCTCATACATGGGAAAACATAACTCACTTGCTACAGACATATCTAAACATCAGAGCATTCTCCTGTNGTTGCTGGGAAAGAGTCCAATAGCAAACCAGCTGCAAACAATACACACAAAAACCCCAGATCTGAAATTATTCCAAACAATCAGTATCACACTGTAGATAACTCTTCATTTTAACATTACAGGAGAGAGTACGTCTTGGAAATATCTCAAAGTCAAGAATAAATCCTTGCCTATCACTATCACTGGAAAGCACATTTTGGCTCAGGAGAAAAATACACCCAATTATTANGGTTGTGTTTTAAAGTTTCAACTCCCTGCTCACTTTGACACAGAAAATCTGAACTAAAAGAATGAGTTCAGGGGCCTTTATTCTTATCTGTCATGACTAATCATTGCCTTAAAGAACTCAAACAGCTAAACAATAAAGATCTAGAATTTGAACAGGTAATAACCTCAGGTATATGAATGTGCAAGGGTGTAAATCCTTGCATAGAATGGCTGTTCTTATTTTAAGGCATAAGAACAATTCCTCCTTTACACTGCCTTAGCAGCATTAATAGTACTGACCAACTGAAACACCACAGAAGTGCTTTTCCATGAAACAGAGGCATGGATTGTCAGCTCACCATTCCATCTATCCCATCTTTTGGAGGTACATTTTGTGATGGTGTTACTGTGGAGAGCTAAGGGGAGGTGAAACAGCTGAACTACTCCCAACACCAAACTCATCAGACTACGGCACTTCTGGAGTTACCCTGTTGCCTTCAGAAGTAGCAGGACCCTTAGATACAAACCCATTCCGTTCTGAAAACAAACAAACCAGCCCTCTCCCACCCACACTTGTGTTTACTGGGTGGGAAATCAAAACTAGCCTGAAGAGTCTCCACCTTCAGTGCAGACGCAGACTCCCTGCAGGGAATGCTGATGAGCATCCCAGAGAATTTGCCACATGTGCCTCATACATGGGAAAACATAACTCACTTGCTACAGACATATCTAAACATCAGAGCATTCTCCTGTCCTTCTTGCTAACATAAATGAACATACTATGCTCAAATGCCTCACTCTCTTGAGACTGTTTGTTTGCCCAAGGTTCATTCATTCACAGATTCACAAAATGAACAGGTTTTCACTAGATACTGCTACTTCCTCAGGGGGTTTAATTTACTTATACTCACACTGTTAGGTATGTGAGCTGCTTACATTGACATATGTCTTGCTCAGCAAAGGCTTCCACAGAGGTGCTATGACTTTAGCATTCTTCTGTATCACTGAGGCTACTGGAGCATCCAGCCATCAACCTACAGACTGATTTTACAGTAAAGTATTTTATTGGATTGTAGAAAACCCAATTTGGAAAAAATTAATATTTTTATATGTTAACAAAATTGTAAGTAAGCTCAATTTAAAAAACTTGACATATCTGTGATGAAAATTTTCAAGACCCTTTATAAGCAACTAGTTCTAATTCAGTTTATACAAGTCTAATTAGCAAATTCCCTCTTTTATAATAACTATAACAATACTAGGAGAATATACATAGGTTTACTTTTTAATCCTGTTGTTTGCTCATGTAAAAAAGAAAAAATTAGGCCTATTTTGAGAACTAACACACCAACAGTATTATTTAATATCTAACTGGTATAAATCAGTTGGACATCTCTTATCATGAAGTGCCTCTCCCAGCTGGAGTGTGAACACAAGAATTCCTTGAATCACCCACATTCCAGCCTAATTTGTCCAATCCTCCATCCAGCAGGCCAAGTACTCAGGGCAGCAGGGATGAGCAGCAGCCAAACAACTCTTGTTTGGTCACTTGATGCTGTTAGTGAATCCTTCTGTAGCTATTACACACACACAGAGCATTACTGTGGGCCACAGCCAAAATGGTGGCAAGAAGAGGCAGAGGACACTGGGTGCAGCATCACCTTGCTGACAGGTTTCTAAACACACATTACAACCCTCCTGTGAAACCCTTAATGCTGCTCTGTGCATCTCTGCTGGTTGAGTCTGATTTTATGAATGATGGGAAATAGCAACCTACAATAAAAGCATGGAATGCACTGCGGTAACACAACAGGGACAGGAAAGCCAAATTGCTTCAGGCCTCCAGTGCATTGTCCCACCCATCTTCCATTAATCTATTGCTATGCATTCATACAGTCCAGATAACTCCACACAACATTCTTGTGGTTATGGCATTTTTTGGTTTCTCCAAGTAGGTAAAGTCTGTGGGAGAATGTTCTCAAAATGTTCCCAGAAAGCAAACTATGTTTTACATCCATCCCCAGTGCCATCGATGTGCAGATAAGAGTTATCACCACCACCTAATTAGCAGCCCATCAAAACGATTGGTTAGTATCCATTGGAAACTTTGCATTTCCCTGCTCAGACCTCAGAAATAAATATTTATGCTATATTAAGCTAAAAAATGTCTTTAGAGATCCATGTGCATAAGTTAAATTGTCCTGCAGAGTATCAGAGGTCAGTTCCCAAAAGGATTCTGCTTTTAAATACCATATGCCAGAATGTCTTGTGCTCACATGGATTAGGGAAGCAAAGCATCAACACAGGCAAGGAGGCTTTGGCACATCTCAGTGTTAACAGAAGCACATTGCACGACCTCACCAAGCAAGTCAAACCACAAAATACACAGACACTTCCTTCTTGCAAACTGAAATGTATCTGAAATTTGCCTTTTGTGTCATAGAAATATTCATGATTCAAGCCACAATTACAAAACTTACTTTACCTTTTAAAATCCAATTGCCATCTTACAGGAACAAACATAGGCAAAGTATGGTACATATAAGAGGCTTTGAATTACAACCCTTAACGCTTTAAATATTTGGGGTTTTCTCAGTAAGAAACCAATACAAACAATTTTTAAGTATGCAAGCAAGTTTCCCAAGTTAAAAAACCAAACATACCAACAATTAAAACTTTAATACCTGTTCTTTGGAGAACAAGGGCTGGAATACTGAACCATTTTCAAGAAACAAACCCTCTGTTTACTTAACAAAGAGTTGTTTAACCCAGTAAGACAAGAATGAGACCAACAGAACAGCTGGACACAAGCGAGAAAATACATATATCAGTGAAGGTTTAGTAGTGTATCTACAGTGAATGCCTGAACTAAAAATGCAAAATCATCACATGAAGCAGAATAAAGTAGCTATAACTCTGTCCTACAGTTAGGCCACTCATTATACACAACCTGTTACCTCACAGGAGAATGAGAAGGAATCATCATCCATAACTTACAGACACAATAATGGGACTCTGGTCAGTTATTAAAAAGAAGAGGGAAGTCCCAAGTTATAGCCTGTTTAGGACTGAATATACTGCATGCTTCAAATCTACTTCATCTGCTGTGACACACAAAAAAGAGGCATCTTTTGTTTTATTTTTAGGTAGGTTAAATATTCACTGCTGAAATGCAATTTAGCTAGTTGAAAGATAGTATTTTAGATGGCAAACTACACGTTCTTTCCCTTCCCCTCCTTTTTAAGAAGGATCCTTTTGATCCCATCTACTCCAACTCCTGCACACAGCAGTCAGGACACCAAGTTCATCAGCAAAGAGAATCAGCAGACTCAGTTCCACAGCTCCTGTTCACAGCCCCTCACCTGCTAACAGTCACTCCTATTCCCACATGCCAAAGAGTATGAAACAAACCTTTACCTGACAATAAAATTACAGTGGATCTGTCAATGATTTTTTTCCCATCTAAATAAACATTATAAGATGACAACAGTTGACATTACAGTCAGTCCAATGCACTGAAAAGCAAAGTCTGACAACACAAGGCTCCAAAGTTTATTTCATCAAACATTACACAGTGATACGTACGGGGGAATTAAAAAGGAGCTGTACTATGTTCAAAAAATCCTATTTAAAGTTAGAACCCAAAGATCTGCACTACAATTAAATGACATCAGGCTGTTTCTTTCTCTTATCAACTACTACAGTCATACCCACCTGTTACATTCACAGCTGGCCCAGTCTGGTACTGTGGAACTCCCGAGTTCTGTCTCACACCAAACAGAATACCAGATGTATTATCTGGTGCATCTGGTGGAGAATCCATAACATAATCCTAATAAGATATTTTCAAGAGGAAAAGAAATTTGAGGTTTAATATTTTTTTTACTTGCAGGTTTCAAAGGGTTTATTTTAAAAACATATGATTGCTTAAAAGTACTCATAAGTACTCAGCTGAAAATCAAGTCCATTACAATCTCCCCAAAACAGTTTCTTTTGACATTTTATAACGTTTACAAGTCTCATCAGTGTTTCTTAGTTTATTCACAGCTGTGTATCAGAATCGTAAAAACAACTCTAAGACCTGGGAAAGTCTGTTCTATGAAATATGATTAATCTGTATGAATTGCTAATTGCAAGTGCTTTTTTAACAAAAGTCTGATAATGTTTCAAATTATACTTGTTTGCCAAAAAAACAGTACTTTCTTCCTTCAGCCCAAACTCAGGTATTTGCCTACTACTCCTGCATAACAACTGGCTGCATTTCAAAAGATCAAAAACCAGAACCCAAAAGTAGCACAAACTTGCAGCAAGCAGAAGCTTCTCAAAGCAAGATATTAAATTCAAATTCTAAGTGGTCAAGCTTTAATGAAGTAAGAGTTATCTACAGCATGTTGACTGGGAAGGGTGCTCATTCCTGCTATCACAAAGTTTTGGTTTTTCTCTTATGTAATTTTGTAAGGATTTCTGAAAATAATATAATAAAACCCTCTTTTCAAAGCACAGATAACCTTAAAGTAGGTTCATGTTTCCCAGCACCTTGTTAGATTAAGTTTTGCACATCTCCAAGTACAGGTATTCTCTTATCCTTCAATTTAAGAGGTTTGCCCATTAGTACTACATATAACCTAAAAAATTAAATAGTCCACATTTCTTGGCTCCAACACTGTAAACTGTTAAAACTGAACAGCTTCACTCATAAGATAACATTTGGAGAGAAAACAAACATGATATATAGTTCTCTTTCCAAGTATTCAAAGTTAGAGGGTGAGGTAGGAGAAACATTTCCCGAGATTCATCAATATTGCTCACATCTTAATAGCCATTCATTCCAGCACAATCTGACACATGAAACATCCTCAGGAATAGCAACAAGCAGTTAAGAAAAACATAAGAGGTTTAATTTTAACATTAAGACATAAATGGCAAAATACTGGCACTTGATCTTTCTACTTGATCCATTTCTACTTGATCATTCCATTGGTTACAATTCACCAAGCTGTCCTGTGAAACAAAAAAATCAGCAAAAGTAGTCCTATTTTCCTAAAAAAGAAAAACAAATTTAAAAAAATCACCCAGTACACATACAGACACTGGTATATCCATGAGAAACAAAGGCCAAAATACTTTTTGCTGTAAGGATCAATCTCACCAACTCCTTCCCATTCACAATTGTGCTACTTATTTGAAAACAGCCCTGTGGAAGTTCTCACACTTTTAACTACCACCACGTTAACCAAATTTAATGGAAAGAAATCTAACCAAGTGCCAAGTACACATACAGGTATGATAATTTGTTTTAGAACTACTAAATACCCCAAGAGATTTGAGCAGAAAGGAAGGTGCTTCTCCCCATCCTGCCTTTTTGTTGTACATCTCAAAGGAAGACCCTGCAGGACTTTAACGATAATAAAAGAGTTATAAATAAGTAAAACATTATTCTTTCTTCTGGTGAGTGACCCAATCCAATCTAACCAAATTAAACATAGATGTTCAAGGTTAGTTGCAGAGATGGTTACTCAGCTTTCCTGGGTCTGTTTAAGGTTTTCTCACAAAAGCAGTGCAGAGGCCCATAGCAGCCTTATCTATCAGAATAAAAACATGAGCATGTATGTGTGAGAGAAGTAAAGAGAGGGCCTTTGTTTCACAGTAATGATTCTGCAAGACACTTCAGCACTCCTTTAAAGGACTTAATAAAGCATATTATGCCATAAGTAAACTTTTAAAAATATAAAATTCCTAGACTTGAAATATATGTATATGCCATACAGCAGCAGACCCTTCTGTATTGATGTCCTCAAAGACTTAAGAGGACTCAAGCAGCAACACGGAATCCTACTGATACCTGGACTTTTGATTGTATCATTTTTTAGGCCTTCTTATATACAGGACAAACTGACTTTGCTGCTTCCTCACATCCACAATTTCTCTCTGCAAACTACCAATCAATGCTGAAGACTCAAAATTGGAAGTATGAGCTCTTTCCTAATGGATTTGCCACAGATTCAGGTAGCCAGTTGATAGGCAATGATTGCACTGCATTGTTTTTACTTTGTTCTTCTTTAAAAACAGCCACCCATTAGCAATGGTTTAGCCACAAGTCTTAAGAACACTGAATTCTCATTTTTAATGGTCTAATTAACTATGTCCATTCAGACTGATTGCTCTGTTCAGCAAATGCAGAATCCTACAGGCTGCATGACTTATTTACACTCAAAGACATCCCAACTGTTGGTGTATTTTCATGGACAGTGGAGATGGTGCCTACTGTCAACTCATTCTGATCTGACAGCAGTAGCCAGTATTACAGACACATTGTCTGAACAGTTTCAGTGTGAATTGTTCTCAATAAAGGTGTCACATCATAGGTTACCTCATACAAATATGGAATTTTAATCTGCATTCTTTCTCACACATGCCCAACAAATAAGGCAACAAAGACACCTAACTTGTCTTTCTCATGTCAACATTTTGAGGTTCTGTACCAATCCAGAATGATACATAGGAGCATAATTCCCTTGGGCTTTTCAAGTGAAACAAATATGTTTCTAAATTGTTTCGCCTGCTGATCCTGGAACTTTTGGTTTCTTGAACCCTCCTTACCATGTTGGTGTTTCACTGCAACTGCCACATGAATGAAAATGCAAAACCCCCTAAGGAGCTACCTACCACTACAGATTCTCTTAAGAAGCAAAAATCCTAAGGAAGGCATTGTAAAAACCATGTGGAAAAATCATAAAGTTACTTTGAACACTAAATGCAAGTTATTTAAAAATTAAATCAATTTATCAATACAAAGAATCCATCTCTGAACAAAGAAATATGCAAAATTTAAAGAATTAATTTCCCATTTCTCCACACAGCATAAAGAACTTAAACAGTAATAACTTCTCTAATGTCCAGGATTTCCATTTAATGTCATTTTACTATCATTAAAGCTATCATCATTTGAGTCTTGCAAATCAGTATTTCCAAACAGGTATTTTAATTTACTAGCACAAGGTTATGGTCCTAGAACCCTCACAGTTTGCAAATGCTACTCTATAATGTAGTCCAGGTCTTCAAATCACTAGCTGAGTCAGTATGCTTTTCATTAATTTATTCAAAAGGAATCACACTTTTTACAGTTGAAGTGAAAGAAGATTTACCTGATTGAGCATTACAGGCTGTGCTGTTACAGCAGCCTCTGGCCTGGGCACAGCTTGGGCCACCACAGGAACGGTGATATTTCTCGGTACCGGCTGTGTCGTCACTGCGATGGTCACAGGTCTGCTGACAGCCTGTGTCAATCCACAGCTCGACCCAGGCATCTGCTGTGCTGATAAACATCCAGCAACTGGTCTCTGGAGTGTTTGTGAAGTTCCTGAAACATTCACTGGTATAGCCAAGGGCTGAAGTGCTACTGAGGCAGTGATAGGTCTGGGTGCAGCCTGGAACACTGACGGGACCGGCAGGGCGCTGGGGCTGGAGGTGGGGGTCACGTAGTGGTGACTGTCAGGAGTGAATGTGGCAACTGCACCTGTTGCAAAGGATTCCAAAGTTACCTTCACATCATTTTGCAGCCAAATGTTTCATAAGTGTTGTGGATTTTTTTGTTTTAAATACCATATTAGGACAATAAAGTACCTCTACTGGGTGCACCATTCTGTGTCCCCCTTCGTGATGAGCTGTGGTTGGCTCTGTTCAATATATCTGTCAAAAGTTACATTTATCTTAATTGCAAACAAATTAATAGCTTCATTGCTTTTCAAATTAAAAGTAGCATTCATATCCACTAATTAAGCCAATTAGGATTTGACTTATAAATTAGAATACTAATTTATAAGAATACTTCTAAAACAAATACCTGGCAAAACAAAGTGCAATTTGTACAAATATGTTCTTCCACTCCTCTGCAGTTAAGCTATTTCACTTAAGAGTCTCAATTTTTTTTTTGCTTGGAGACAAATTAATAAATAGGAGTGCAACCAAAAATCATTAACATTTAACTTTGCTGATTATAGTGCATTTATTTACTTTTTCTCATATAAGAACATAATAAATTCCCCTGCTACTTAAACTGCTACACTAAAGGAAGCATTTTCTCTAAAACAGTAATGACACAATCTGCTTCTGTATTAACAGGAAAACACATCACTTACAAACTTGGTTTTAGGCTTCATGATATCCATTTTCCCATGTAAAAGGAAAATAAACAGATCAGCAACCAAAGGAGTCATGCTGGAATTCCATTACAAGAGAACTAATTTTCTTACATATCCTACATGGTAATCTATGTTCAGAGCTGTAGCTCATCAGAAACACATGGAATTCTTGAAATTTCATGTTTACTCCCTAATTAACACCACCAATATTCCCTGACTTTCTATGTCTTAGTCTGGGGTTTCTAATCATCCCAGAAAGTTCCCAAAATATTCATCAAATCAAAATACTTTTTCTACTCTCGTGTTCTCACTTCCATTAGTGTTGCTGACAACTCACTTGTTCTGACCTGTGAAAATATGCACATGAAACTGGAATGATTTTCCAACATTCAACCACTGAGGTTCAAAGAACCTTCTCAAACCAGGGCCAAATTAAATCAGGTTCTCAAACAACAAATCTTAGAGTATCTACACATTGTGTTTCACAACTTTAAGGCTGTTTCCACCAGCAATGGCTCTTTATTATTCACTTCCCAAGTTGATTAATAAATGAAGGAGCAGCAGAGCTCAAATCATGGCTTTCAACCTGTCACCTGCATTAAGATCATACTAACGAAAAAGCAGCTGCACCCAACAGATTCAAACAGGTTTGCACTTTTTAAGGCATGACAAAATTTTGTCCTCTAATAGTAATACTAACTCTACTTCAACACAGCACTAACTATGAACCAGGATTAAGTCAGTTCAGGATTTAGCTCAACACATATATTTTGTGATTGTAAATAATCTATAGCTCACATTTTAATTCCAGAGTGAAATGAAACTAAAGCAACATCTACATACATAAGAAAATCTATCCTAAAAGTTATGTCACAAAGCAGTGATGCCCACACAATTCACATCTGAAAACACAAAGGCAGATTTTACTGCTTTTAAAAAGAACATTTCAGAAAGTCAGTTATTTGAAATTATAAACTACATTTACAGGACTTAACTGATTCATCATAGACCTGATGTGCCATTTCCCCTCTTCCAGCAAAGTGTTATTTGTCCTGTTTAGGTAAAACAGCGCTGAAGCATGAGAAAGCTGACAGGCAGAGTAACATTTTAAAGTAATAACAAATTACAGGTTTGTATCATTATGAAAAAAAAAAGTAAGAACAAGCTGTAACTGTAGGAAAACAAAGCAGTTGCAGGGAATGGTAAAGGGAACAGAGTGTGAATGACTTTTCATCTCAGTCAAAATAATTCTGCAGTACATCAGAAGGGGCCCTTGATTCTGCATGACACCATGCCAGCAGGTCAAAGTTGGATTTTTAACCATGTCCTTCGAGTTTTCCACACCAACCTGTCCAAAACCTGATGACTGCACTGTCAGGAAAAGGTGAAGAAAATGCAATGCATTGCAGAAACCATACCTTTCAGAAAAATAAAGAACTACTCCTGAGTTTCCATTTGTCATCACTTTCTCATCTGATCAGACAGGAAGTTTCTCAGGTACGAACTAAAGAGTGAAATGTGAAGTTGAGTTCACGGTGTCTTGCCTATCACCAGTAACAAACTGAAGGCTGACTCCTGCCAGGTAGTTCTACTTACAAGCCAGAGAAGAACTGAGGTCATTCTTCCATAGCTGTGTTTGATAGTGAAGTAGAAGATTACAAAGAGAAAAGTTGAAGAGAGGGAAGGAAAAGAGATAAAGTAAAAAGTTACACCATAAGTGATTTCACTTGTGTCAGGACCAAGTATGGACAGCACTAGAGAATGAGACAAACATTTTAAGTCTCTATCTTTCACCAAAGTCCTTGAAGTCCACAGTATCATACCAAAATTACAGTTCTCACCTGAATTATTTCTACCCTTTGACTACAAAAATACTTTGAGACTATAAAAACTACAATAAATCTTGGCATATTTGTTGATCCAACAGATGCCTCATGCCTCAGTAGTTGTTCTATGCCTTGACCTACTGCCAATGACAAACTGCAATCCAGAGGCCTCTGGACCTCCCAGAAAACAGTAAGGATATTTTTCAGTCTTTCTATAAGTTTGCAGCTGCAGAGAACTTGTTATAATAATTTCAAAATATTCTTCAAATTTTTAAGTGTGCAGAATATTTTAAAAATATTCACCCATGAAAACTATTTTCAGGTGAGAGAACGTTAATATCAGTTTCAGTATTTCTTTAATATTTAAAAAGTAATTTTCCACCTTTTTAACCCAATGCATGAAGCATTGAAGTTACTACCCCAGAGAGCAACACAGCAAAAAACTTACAAGATGAAAGTATTGTGAATTAATGAAAAGCTAATAATAGCTTCAAAATCCATGCAGCAGAGTGTGACAGTCTTGAGATTCTCCAATGCAAACTATAAACCTTCAGAAAACTATGGAAATCTTGGATCCAAGCACAGGAGAGAAGAGGCAGAAAATGAGAGCAGCAAACACCACCAGGCAAAGTCTTGTGTATTTGACTGCTAGAGATATCTCAGGTCAAACCTCTTAACAACTGATTATAAAATGGATGCACAAAGAAATCAAAGTTTTATTACTAAAATTAATTAAAGTAACGAAAAAAAGGTTCTTTTTAACTTACTTGCCAAAGCCCAAGTACAGGACAAACATGGCATCCTGCTGTCATCACAACCACCTAACCTCACTCCCTGCACTAGGAGAAAACTACACAACTTGATGAAAAAATCTATTTTAAAAGGAATGAGTGAATTGATCCATAAAAATCTCCTGCTGCACAGACAATATTTTCACATTAATTACTTGTCCATATAAGTGCTTTTATTATAGACACTTGAGACAGTTACCTCAGTTTTGCCAGAATGCTGTCCACCAACATACAAAATGAGGGGTGGAGAAAAAAAGAGGGACTGTAACATGACAACAAATTCATGCACATTCCCTTGGCAGGGAGATACTTTCAAGTATATAGCTAAATATAAATTATACTGACAGCAATTGCATGCATGGTTTCAGCATTGTATATATTGACTTTTCAACTATGTTGTTAATGCTAAAGCCTTCAAATGCCCTTTTTTGACTCCAGAGGTTTAAGGTTAGAGGTAAATAGAACTGTGTATAACCTGGGGTTTAGGACAGAGCTTCTTAAGAATCACGATTTTCATTATGACAGGGATGTAGAGCTTTAAGACATAGAACTTCTTAAGTCTCACTGTTAAAAATTCTGTATTTTCAAACTAAGTTTGACTTTCTATACCTTGCAATATCTGTTTTAAATTGTGGAAAAGTTCTCTTACATGTAGTAGCTGGCTTTGAGCCTGTGATTTCCCCAACAAAGATTGGCTCATCATCGTCGTCGTCATCATCATCCTCCTCCACTTCTCTCACTCTCTTTTGCCATGGTTCCAGCTCCTCTTCTTCACATTCCATAAATAATTCTGCCATCTTGAGACTAGACAGTAAAAAAACCCAAAAAACAGACATAGCAAGACATTCAGTACTTTGATGAGAAGTTTCACTGGTCAGTAAAGAGCACTGCACTTGTCAATAATCCCCACGCAATGGTCTCCCTCCCTCTCCACGTTCTATACAGGTTGAACCTGATCTGAGACAGATCCTCAAAGATTGATGCCACATCACCATTCTGGTCATTACTTGAATTCTCATCTTGGCTATTAAAGAGAAAAGACCAAAGATACCCTCCACATAATTTAAACTGTTTTGTGTAGCACACCAGCAACTATCAGAGGAAGCCACAGACACCACAGTATCACTTCTTAAAAAATACTCCTATCCCAGGTACGTGACTGAAAGGAATGTGAAGGGCACAACTGAGTTACTGAAACACCAATTACAGCTTCATTCTCTTTGCATCTTAAAAAAACCCCCAACACAAAAAACACAAAACCCACCCAAACCCACCATAACCTCTCAAATTTTGTAAGATTTTGCCAGGGCTTCCCCCATAGTCACATTTTCTTTAAAACCTGCACAAAATCCTCCAAAACCCACAAAACAACAACAAACAAACCACCACCAAAAAACATTACAAACAAAAAAAACTCCACAACAGCAAAACCCCAAGCCATGCCCACAATGAATTACACAGTGTTCTCACTATCAATCAGGACTTGATAAACATTTTACATAGATCTCATTAAACGGAGTCCCTCCTATTTGCAGACTTGCTCTAGCAGTATAATGTAATACAAAAATAGTAATGAAAAATCTGTAGCTTTTGGAATTAACCAAATTAACTTCAGCATCTCTTAACACAACTGGTTTTGTTTTGCAACTTAACAGTGATGCGCCAATAAGGTTTTCTTTAACATCATCTTTGAAGTATTTCTGAACAACACAATAAACAAGAAACTTTGCTCTTTCTTTACACACAGTATCAATAATCTAATTTCTAATAAGACCAGTGATTTCATAAAATCACAAGGCTGTCTCAGCAATAACCAGGATTAGGATCCAAATTTGTTCACTTTGCCTAAGCTTCACAAAGTTCAGCGTCTCCAATTTTTGTAAATCAGAGGGAAACAACACATGAGGAACCCAACAGTAATTCCATTGCACTGCTCTGACAAAAAGGTGAAGAATATCCAAGCAAGAGTTCCTTCTATAAGCCAACAATCAATACAAGAATATTTCCAGTTTTTACTACCAGGCTACTCCCAACAAAAACCATTACCCATATTTGCATCGCTCTTGTGCTAATGCAACATCCATCTGACAAACCAAACTAGTGAAGGAAACTTGACTTCCTACTATTTTGCAATGATGGTTCTCTGACCCTTCAACTCTAAACCCAACAGCCAGGGCATCAGATTAGACCAGACCAGACCATCTAAACTAATGTCTATGATTCTGTCACTAAGTACTATCAAATCTTTTACACAACATGGCTAAACCAAGATTACATTCACACTATTTATCTTGTAAGAAGAGCGTGTTTATTCCACACATTTTTCTGCACCATTTCCCACTATTTCTTCCTTCCCAGAAATATTTCAAAAGCAACCTAAATAATAAATATAATGTCATGTTTCTTTTTTGAAACTACACAAAGCTAAGAATACCCCTCATTATCCATCAACAGTTTGAAATTGAAGTCTTCAGCACAGACACAGTGAGGAAACTCTCTGCTGTGTAAGAGAAGCCAATTTCAGGACAGGAGTAAGGAGCTGCTACATTTGGTGATGGACTGTGGAAATAATTAGTCTGTAAGAGCTTTCACAGGAGTGCAGAGAATCATCCTGTGCATGCAGAGAACAGGGCTGTGCTGTGGTGCCTGTTAACTCCTGGGATAAAACAAAGCAGCAAAGTAACTGCACTCCTTTCCTTCCCCCATCAGCATTCAGGAGTTAACCAAGGTGCTGGGGAAGCAGAGACCAAGATACCAAACTAGACACTTGGACCAGGAAAAGAGGGAGATAATCAAGAGAATTTCCACTTGACAGAGACCACACAGGCCACAGGCCAGGCCCAAGAAAGAGACTCAAGCCTCACTCTCTAATTTTTTCTCCTCTGTAGAAGGACAATGTTTAGAACAACTCGGTTTTTAACAACACAGAGGCAAAGTTTAATAGACTTCAAGGCAAAAGGAAGGACTTACTTCTGAGATTTCTTACAATGTAAATGAGCTGTGGTTTTATTTTAAAAACTTCGTTTTACTTGACCTCAGCGGGGGAAAAATTATCAGGGAATGCTATAATTTATCTTAAAACACAAAATAAGCCCAAGCAACCTGTATGTCAGCAGAATCCTAAGATACACAATCTACACTACAATGCAGCTGTTTCTCTTCTTAAATGCAGTTAAGAGTAATAGCCCTGGACTTTTAGAAAGTGACACCAACTGGTGACACCTTCCATTTTATTTTATGAATCACAAGGTAAACATGAAGGTATTTTCAAAGGTGACTCAAAAGGCAGGGCAGCTTTCAAAAGGCCAGTATCAAGATTAACTTCATACCTTTTAGCCTAATTTTTTTTTATTTCAATGCTATAATTTGAAGCCAAGCTTCCACTGACTTATTTTTCCTGGGAAGAAAGCCAGCCCAATGAATTCCCATCCTGCTCCTTCACTGCTTCCTCAGTTGTGCTCACACAACTTTGCCCAGGACTCTGACATGAACTAGGGCAAGATAAAAATAACTTGGCCCACTAACAGTTCTGCTGGAACTGAGAGGTCAAAAAATCTGTGGCCTGAACAACCAAAGCTGCAGAAATGGGTAATGGATCCTGCTAATGGTCTCCACTGCCAAAGGAAATATCTACACTCGTTTTTAGAGTACAAGTAGCTTCCAAATTTTGAGCTTATTTAACTCCATTAATGTAAAAATGCATTCTAGGAATCCTGCAGCTGCTCTCAAGGACAAAATCAACAGTGAATCCTTCTCAATCCTCAACTAGTCCCCCCCAGTGGAGGTGCAGACACCAGTGTAAGACTGACAATAGACTTTACCTTCCTCATTTTTTGATATGTATAAACACATATACATGTCCACAAACACATTTCCTTAAAGACAGTCCATGGATCTGAGAGGTCCAAAACTCCAATGAAATGCTACATGTATACACTCCAAGAAAGTGGTTAAAACAGTACTGAAGGGTAAGTGTCAAAATTGTGAACAAGTTCTTCTAAACATCTTAAAAATATTACTAGACAATATCAAGATACTGTTTTAAAGGAAAGTTCCCATCAAAAATTAAGGGTAGCTGGTGGAAGTTCATTTTCAGGCACTGACAACAAACAACCTGCAAAAATACAAGTCCCAGTTGTATTTACAACCTCTTATTTTATTTTAGTTAGGATTTAAAAGCACTTACACAGAAACAACAAAAATTATACAAACATTAGGATGTGTAAGATTGTACAGCTGCAGTGGAAACAGCAAGAATGATCCGTAGAAGAGCACCTTGAGGATGGACAGATTACAGTACTAGAGATAATAATGGCACATGCAGCTTCATTCAGATTTAGAGTTACTGAAAAGCCATGTATTACTTCAGAAGCAATTCTCTTGTTCCACTGTTAAGTCAAGTGAGCCTTCCAATACTTAATACATCTTTGGACTGGCTTAAAAGAACCAAAATCATATCACTGATATGAAACTGGTAGTGAGGACATCTGAGCTTTCAGAGCAGCCTTCCACCTTTCCGTAACAGTATTACAGAATCATAGAATATTCTGAGTTAGAAGGGACCCACAAGGACCATCAAGTTCAACTCTCAGCCCTGCACAGAACAGTCCAAAGAATCCCCCCATGTGCCTCCCACCACTGTCCAAACTCCTCTGAAACTCTGTCCCACGTGGTGCTGTAACCACTTCCCTGGGGAGCCTCTTCCAGTGCCCAACCACCCTCTGGGTGAAGCACCTTTTCCTAATATCCAACTAAATCTACCCTGACACAACTTCAGGCCATTCCCTCAGGTCCTGTCACTGGTCACCAGTGACATGAGAAGAGATCAGTGTCTGCACCTCCTCCTGCCCTCAGGGGATGTTGCCACTGCAGTGAGGCTGTGACCAGACCAAGTGACCTCAGCCACACAGGAAATTACCTGGGAGTTTTTCAATTAATTCTTCCTCCACTTGAATAACTGAACTTCAAATTCCGAGGGAAGTTCTCTTATTTACAACACAGATACCATGTTGTGTTCCTCAGACTTTCTATACGGGCAAATAACTTTGTATCCCCTTGTGGAAGGGTGTGCGATCCACAGCATGGCCAGGTCTGAGAACCTGGGCTTTCACTGCGCGCTGCAATTGTTTCAGCAGCGAAGAAACAATGACCAAGCTGAAACTGCACCTCCAAGTTTGTAAAAAACCAAAGCCCAAAGCAACTTCTCTCAAACCCAAATCCGCACGGGCAGCGCTGCCCCCTCAGCCATGAGAAGGCACAAGCCCCGCCTCGGGAAGGGCAGCGCTGGCGGTGCCAGCCCGGCAGCCGCTCACACACGGCCGAGCCACGCCGGTGCCAGGCCGGGGGAGAAGCCTCCGAGAGCGGCCAAGCAGCTGCCGCTGCAGCCCGACCGCCCCGCGTCCCGGCCCCCGCGCCGGTCANCTGACGGGAACCGCGGGCTCGACACATCGCGACGCCCGAGATCGGGGCGGGGCCGCGGGGGGGCGGGGCAGGGCCGGCGCCATGTGCTGGGCCTCACACCCCGGCACTGCACCGATGTGTTCCAGGCCTCACACCCCGGTACTGAACTGACACGTGCGGGGCCTCACACTCCAGTACTGCACCGACACGTGCGGGGCCTCACACCCCAGCACTGCACCGACTTGTTCCAGGCCTTACACCCCGGCACTGCACTGACCTGTTCCAGGCCTCACACCCTGGTACTGAGCCATTGCCTGTGCCGGCCTCATACTGCAGTACCGCACCAACACGAGCCGGGCCTCACACTGCTGTTTAGCATCGACACCATATGCTGGGCCTCACACCCGGACACCACATTGACATCGTGTGCTGGGCCTCACGTGCCATGGCCTCACAGCAGACCCAGCTCAGCCCTCAGTGCCCACTCATTGCCTCAGGGTCACTGCCACACTGTTAAGGAAACCAGCCATTGTCAATACAGGCTGGGGGATGAAGACATGGAGAGCAGCCCTGGCAAGAAGGACTTGGATCTGCTGGTGGATGAGAGACTACACATGACCTGGCCATGTGTACTTGCAGCCCAGGAGGCCAACCTGTCCTGGGCTTCATCAAGAGCAACATGGCCAGCAGGTCAAGAGAGATGATTCTGCCCCTCTACTCCCCTCTGGTGAGAAACCTCAAGTGCTGCATCACTTGGATCCTCAGCACACAAAGGACATTGACCTGTTGGAGTGAGTCCAGAGAAGTCCACCAGGTTGATCAGAGGGAAGGAGTACCTCTAGTGTGAGGAAAGGCTGAGAAACTTGAAATTGTTCAGCCTGGAAGGGAGAAAGCTTCTGTGTTATATAATGACGGCCTTCCAGTTCCTGAAGGGAATTTACAGGAATGATGGGGCAGGACTATTTATAGGAGCATGTAGGACAAGAGAGAATGGGTTCAAATTGAAAGAGAGTAAGTTTAGATCAGATATTAGGAAAAAATATGGTGATGAGGCACTGGAACAGGTTGCCCAGGAAACTTGTGGATGCCCCATCCCTGGAGGTTTTCAAGGACAGGTTTGATGGGGTTCAGAGCAATCTGGTCTAGTTGAAGGTGTCCCTGCCCACAACAGCAGGGCTGGAACTAGCAGGTCTTCAAGGTCCCCTTCAAACCCAGACCGTTCTATGATTCTATGAAACTTCCCTGCTCAACCACTCCAGCAGTCACAGTTGCACCACCTGAGCTGGGACCAAAGTTCCTTCACATCTGCAACCCCCACACTCACACAGACCAGGTTTCCTTACTGGCTTGGCCTCATGTTTCCCGTAAGGGAGTCTCAGATGTCCTGATCCTTAAAAGAATTTAATCATGGTGCAATAATGAAATAACAAAATAGTAGCTCAAGCAGGTGCCTCTCAGGAGGGACCATGAACAAAGGAACCCCTGGGGTTTTATGCCCTCACAGTCCAAGGGCATAGAAGTGTGGAAGTCATCAGTTCCTGCCACATCTCCATGTCCCTCACCTGGCCAGGCCACAAGTCCCCAGGCTCTTTGTTGTGCAAAGGATTCGAAGTTCACAGCCTCATGCCTGGGCCTTCTACCCCCCAGAGATCAACCTGCAGTTGCACCCTGAGCTACCTGCACTGAATGGATTCATCAACAACAGCCCTGGCCCACAGCAGGTCCCAGCATGGTTCTCCTCAGTGGTGCCCCCTGAGCAGACCCCTCCTGCCAAGCTGTCAGTGCTGCTGCAGGGGGGCCAGCAGGGGCAGCCTGTGGTGGGCAGCCAGGCCTTTCCCTCTCAGTGCAATCCATCAGCAGCACCAGTAACTCCCCACAGCCATGCGGCTAGACAAAGCCAGGGACAGCTGTACCCAGAGTTCCCAGAGTACAAACAACGAGGATGTAGCACACAGTATGCTGCTGGGATCAGTGGAGCAAGAGATACACAACTAAACACTGCTCAGACTGGAGGTTTGTTGTGCACCTGTGTTCTCATTTCCCCGCTGGGTTCAATATCAATCAAATATATGATGAACTGTTCTAAAGCTTTACTGAGTAAAACGTTGCCATTACTTTCAGTGGGACATTGTGGAACAGCTGGACATGGCCTTACCTGGGAGATGGAGCTACAGCTGCTGGAGAAAACAGCCATGGAGCACAGTACTGCCAAGAGCTGCCGTTTCACTCATTCTGTATGAAAATCTCTGAACCCAAAGGTGACTAAGAAAGTCAGTTTTTCTCTTATCTTTTTGTCTATAGTGCTGTCTCATGCTGGCCAACACCTAAAAATGCTCCCGAGTTTAGACTGGTTTTTTTTTCCCTCAGTTTTGCTGTTCATTCGACCATAATTTAAAAAAAAGAATAACACCAAAGTGTGATTGTTCCTTTAGTAAAATATGAAAATATTGCTGGTGAATTTTGAAGATACACAATGGAAAAGCACTTAAGTGTATGTTATCTATATCTCAACTTTTCTGGCCCTACTTCTCACAACTTACTATTGTGCTGTCTGCCACAGCTGCCTTCAGAAATATTCAATTTATCTAGTATAAATTCTCTCTCAAATATAGGTGTTTTTTCAGATGAATAAGTGAAGTGCCCTTCTCCTTGTGAACTTAAGCTCTAAAGATTTAACTACTGTGCTTAACCTGGAAAATATTCAGTTCATTTTAACTAATATCTTTAGCCTTGAGATGCTTCCAGAGTACTCTGGAACCTCAGAGAAGTGAAGAAAAAAACAACATTGGTAATTAAATAATTGCTGCTTAGTGATTATACCATTAAATAATTTGGTTATTACACTTTAGTAGTTAGACAATTATTAAACTGTGCCCTTCTACCAAAGAAGAAAAAAGAAAGAGAGAAAGAAATATTCTTGATATTTGACAGAAAATGGAGAAAAGTGTTGGAAACCAGAAAGTGGAACTTATTTCAGACAGAAATGACTGGGATAGACCAGCTACTTGAAATATGTGTTTTCAACTACTAATTTACCTACTGAGAAGTCATTGCAGGTATTTATGTTCCTTCTAAAGCAAAATAAAGACAGTATTAAGATTACAAGGTAAAACATTGAAAAGGTGTGAAATAACTAACATCAACTCTACACATTGGTCTTCTTAAATTGTGTGTTCCAAAGGTGCACAACTGCCTACTATCTGTTCTGCAAAGCCCCCAAGTCCTTGGACAAATTGGTTTGAATATCATGTTTTTGCACCATCCAGCAAAGCCATAGGAAGAAGCCAACGTTCACCAAGTGAGAATTAGTAAGTATTCATAATTGTGAAACACAAATTAACAAGGGATAGTAAATAGTCCCTATAATTATAACAAACTCACAAACATATGATACACTCTAAAGAGAAACCCAGCAGCAGCTGATTTGAGAGATGAATTGTATTTCCTGCAGTTGGGCAGCATGCACTCCTGGCTATAGCAATGCAGCTAAGCTTGAGAGTTAACTAGTCTGAATTACTTTATCCTAGACCTGCTGGCCTGTGATTTAATTCATGAGAGACATTCCCTTCAGAGAGTTATTGACAGCAATCTCTCTTGCATTTCTGGGGTTTTGTCTCAGAAACAAAGTCTGTGCCAGAGAAATCAATGGATTGCAGTATCCCTCCATGGTCCAAACTGCTTCCATTGCTTCCTGCAGATTAAAAAACACCTGGGGGAAGCACTACTGAACTGCTGTGAGAGATATACCCAATGATTTTATTTGAAACTCTACTGGCTGAGTACTCCGTGCTGTGTCTGGTCACTATTAGAATGGGATCTGAGAATCAGAGTTCAGTTGTCCAGTTCTGATTCTGCATGTCAGTAAAAAAACCTATGGCAGTGGGAGTGTCCTGCTTAATCAGCATTGAAGTTATAGGTTTGTTTAATGCTGTTTGTTGCTCTTAGAGGCACATACAGCAAGTACCAACCTGTATGACACTGCAACTGGAGCTGCTGGCAAAACTTTATTAGAATAGGTATGTTCAGATGGGAAGCCTGTAACTCCAAATGCACAAACAGACATTAAATGAACATCTGCAAAACAAACACTATTCAACACATGTATGGTTTACTGAAGTATTCCGTAAGGTATACTTGTAAAATTGCCTTTAGTCTGCTGTGGTTTGTTGTTACAGTATCATACCTTCAGGAATTTGGCACAAGTATAAACACTAAGGGGTGATCTAATCTGTTTATGACATTATTTCATAATGTTTGTTGGGCACACATAACAAGTTTATAGAATCCTTCTTGAAACAATATGAAAAGTCTCAAAAATGGAACCCTGAAGAAAGCATAAGCTGCTAGTCTTTTAAACTTTAAAAGATTGCTTTTGTAAATGAAGAAAACAAATCCCTAACCATAAATTGCCTTTTTAAACAATTCCAACATATAATTATGCAGAATAATAACAAAAAATTAACATCTAGGAGAGTCAGTCTCATCAGTGTGTATGTATTTCTCCTGTCAACATTACTCAGACTCATCAGATGAGAACACGTTCTATATTGCTTGAAGTTACAAGAAATGTTTGAATTGGATGAGCTATATCAGAGTGAAAGTGGCTACAGAGCCATTCCAAATCCAGTTTGTTTATTTGGAAATGAAAGAAACATATTTGTTTAAAAAATTTTGTTCCTAGAAGCTTTTCATGCTGACATTATGTTAAAATAAATTTAGTAGATTAACATAAAAGAAATAAACCTTGAAATAAATTAGTTTTTATGCAAGAAATTAATTTTAGATAAATGGTGCTGTGTACAGCCATTTATCTATTGTAGTTGCTCACCCAGTTCTCAGACTGGAGACACAGGGCATGCATCTCATCTATTGGATTCATTTTTGTCCTTCAAATTCAAAGAAATTCAATCCTAAATGTCTCCTACTGTGTGTAAAGAAAATCCAAGCAAACAGCTACTTGATTTAGCTTTTACATCCACTTCTACTCAAGTAATTCAGTAGTAAAGAAGATTGTTCCACTGGGTTGATGCCAGACGTTGTTATATTGGCAGAGGCCTTAAATAGCATGAAAGGTGACATAATATCAACTCATCATATGACCTGGAGACTCTTGTTGAAAAACTACACTGCTGGGTAAGGTTTCCAGGCATGTTGCCTTATTGACAGCCATTGCCAGGTCATGCTGACAGCAGCTGTACTGCAACAATCCTACTGCTGGATTGGTTTCCCTCCCTCACAAGCCTTGTCAGAGAAAGAGAGGGTGTTGTACATTATTTACCAAGATACTGTAGTTCATTAAAATATGGTGAGCTGATATCCATCACCACGTGCTCTTGTTAACAGGAATTGAAAAATCCTTCTCTAATGCTTCATTTTGTTGTGATTTGAAAAATTAACTAATTATGCAGATTATTAGCCAGTGTTCACATAGGGTCCTGCAAACAAACCACATTGTTTTGGACAGACAAAAAGAGGAGAATTCCTTCCAAAACCAATAAAATACCAAGAAAGTGAGTTAAAACTTTTAGGAGTACAGTGTTCCAATGTGGGTTTTAAACAATTGCAGATAGTACTGGAAGTGATAAATGATGCATTTACTTTGAAATCATAAAATAACTCCCATTGCCTCACAATGTATTGCTGTTAGGAAGATCTTTAAAATGACTGAAGAATAAACATAGAAATATTATCTTTTAAGCAGTAAGTTTTCTTATAATACAACCCCCCAAAATTTATAAGATAACAATAAGGAAAAAAAATCTGTTAAATGTAATATTCCTTTGGTGGGACATTATGCAGAATTTCTGCAGTGGTATCAGCAACTCTGGACCAATCACTGTAAGGAGAAAGAGACACTTTTAGACTGTTAGATTTCTTTATATTCTTTAAAAAGTATTGCCCAGCAGTCTGTTAAATAAAACTAGAACTGAAACCAATTTCTTAGCACTATCAACACATCTGTAAAACTTGTCCATGAATTCTGAGAAAGTGTGTGCCAATAACTGATTTTTATTTATTGGATTGGCTGCCAAACAAAGTATTAGGATAACAAAACAGAAAACAATAGGGATTGCTGTCTTAGTCACCGTCAAATTGTTCCAGTCTGTAAGGGGAGAACCATTACTAGTCCTGGGCTCAGCGCTTCCTGTGGGTCTGATCTAATCATAGTTTTGCAAGGTATTTGGGGTGCTCTTCTCTGATTAAGCTGTTCCACTTTAAGAATGTTTGATGTCTGTCTGAATAGGGATTAAAAGCCTAGGATGCCCCACCTCCCAAGTCCGTGGTTTATATACCAGATTTGAGTCATTCTGACTAAGGGAACACTTACATGAGACAAAACATGGAGTTTTATTCCAAAATTTCTGCTAAAAATCTCCTCAAACAAGACGGGGAACTAGGCACAGATCTTCTCTGTCTAATGCTTTCTCCCAGATGAATGGACCAGTGGCTGGACCTTTGGACAAAAGGCAGCATCACTTTCAGTGTGAAATCTAACCAATCATGTTCTAGGGCTTGCATTCCCACTGTTTTAGGAGTTTAGGAATGAGCAAAAGAAAGTTTTGCACTCTTATTTCGTGTGACAACTGTATCATTGCCTTCCTCTGAACTGCTTTTTTTGCAAGGCTCAGTTAGGAACAGTCTCTAGATTATCATTTTTTCTTCTGCTTTAGAAAGTTCCTCTGTAGAATATGAATGATAACTTTAAATAGTAGAATTATATATTTTTAAAAACCCTGTTTTAAAAACTGTTTGTACTGGGTTTTGGTTTTTTTTTGTGGGTTTTTTTTGACATAAATTTTCTCATCCACTGACTGTTACTCAGGAAGTCTGATACTGTCCAATAGGCCTCATATCTACACAGCTATTTCCTTTTTGCCTCAAAATTCAGCAGCTGACTTGTTTATCTTTCCCTCAGGCTCCCTCATGTTGGGCATAAAGTGTTCTTAGCAGGAGTTATTATACTCCTTCCAAAAAACTTACAAAACAAAGTAGTGAGCAGCAACTCTAAACCAGAGGTGATATCAAGGCTCTTCATCTTCTCCAGATTCTTAAATTTTAGCCAGTTTATAGTTCCTTTGCCAAATGACAAAGCAGAATGCATGCTTCCTACCTGGGCTCCATGTGTCTGACAGCCTGGAGTAGCTTGTACTTCAATCAAAATGCATCTGAATGCTGTGGTGATGCACACTTTATTGGTGTTAATATTGACTGAGCTGTGAAACATCTCAGATCTTCTAAACAGCTTGACTGAAAATCATACTTGTCATGGAGAAACGTGGAGAAGGGGTCAAAAATTCATATAAAGAATATAATTTCTTATTTATTCCTCTACATTTGAATTATTAACATGACATTAAATTAGGAATGTCTCTAAGAAATTATTTTTTTTAAATATCATTTCTTAAAGATTAAACTTTCATTTGGCTTCTTAGGGGTACTTAGCCTAGTTTATTAAGGAGATTTGTGCAATCATTACACATGTGCCCCCTTAATAGGTTTAGAGCACATAGGCTGATTTGAGACAAATTTGATAAAATTTAGATACTCCTTTAAAGTAATTAAGGCCTTCAAATTCCTGTGAAAGTAACTGCTGGGTGGAGTACCCAGGATGAGACACACAATCTCTCCAGGAGAGAGATCTGAGAACTGCCACAACTGTGGCTTCCATCAGCTTCCAAACAAGAGCCAAGTTTCATTTGTTGATTTTCACAGAGCCAAGTTAACAAAGGGAAAGCACTGCTATTACCCCAGTGACTCCTGAACTCTGGGAGCAAGGATGGCCCAGTCAGAGTCTGAGTTGGCTCCCACAGCACAGCAAGAGTCCAAGTGACACTCTGCATGTCATTCTATCACCTCTAGTATTTATTAACTATTTTTCACAATTATTCTGGTGACTTGTGTCTGTTTTCTAAGTCTTATAAGAATTGTTAAAATAATAATAGTCCTAACTCTCAAACTAGAACTTACAGGGTTTTTTTTGTTTTTCATTACACAGCATATGAAAGGGGGGGAGACAGTTTTGTGCTAACCTCACATCAAGTTGAGTATCTTTGTTCTACTTCCTTTTTCTCTCCACTCCATAGTGCTCCATTTCCTCTCAATATACACTATTATTATCCCTGTTTCCAGGGTTGCATATGTGCATAAAACTAGTTAAAAAAATGCTTTAGTTTCTCTCTTTATATTCTGTCTGACCAATGTTACCTTTCATCCCAGCTACAGTAAAGATAAGGACTGTGTGTTGTAGACTCACATAATGGGTTGGTAGCAGTGGAGACCAACACAGCATTAAAGCCTGAAGCAATAAAAGATTATAGGGCTAAATCTTAAAAAACAGAGTTACAGGAGAGCAAAGTTTGACAGGTGATTTTTTGATTTTGAGTGGTGATTTACAGGGTGAAACTGGAATTTCATATGAAATTTCAATGAATAGTATTGCATTGGTACCAGCTGAAAATTCCTGTGGCCTAGGACAACAGAAATGCCATTCTGGTGTTAAAACAACCAAAAAAGTACCTCCCCATTATATGAGCAAGCAGAACTAAATCACAAATAATGCTATGGCAATAAAATCCATCCTATCAAAAAATACAGGTGAACAGAGACTGCAGAGAATTCTTTCAGGGATCTTGATCATAATGTTCTCCATTCCACAGATTAATAACAAATGTTTTTTATGTGCCTGCAACAGACATTTGCAGGGTGATTTCCTTAATTATCCCACTATATTAGTACAAACCTATGTGCAGTAGAAAAATATATTTTCCCTTAAATATCTACCAACACACTGAAGCCCTAAACAATTTGTGGCTTGCAGTTAATTTCATTGTGACAAACAAAAGATGTCAGACTAGTAGTTTTCTCTAGTGTCTCACTTCTAGTGTATGGTTTCCTTGGGAATCATTAACAAGAAATCTGTCAACTGCTCTGCTTCTGTTTAGACAGGTGGAGTGCAGATATTAAACTTCCACAACAAACAGGATACCCATCTGAATTTGACATAATTAAAAAAATATGTATTTCTGCATGTTTTCTAAACTACTGTGAACACTCTGCATATCCTTCACTACAAGCCAGAATTACTCACCAGGTCTGTCAGTCCCCCAAATCAGTGTTTTAAAAGGCCATGTACAAGTCAGTGAAAAACAGCTCATCACTTTGATGATTCAAGACAGGCTAATATTTTACTTTTCAGGAAAGAGAACTACAAAAGATCAAGAAGTGGTATATATAAAACAATGGTACTTAAATGTAGCCTTCTGTTCAGAGCTATTATTCTAGAGGAGACCTGCTGGCATTGACAGAAAGTTAATTTTTAAATAAAATAACCTTTTCAGAAATTAACCAAGTGGAATTGACTTTCAGATTTAACACCGCACCTTGCTTCTATCAACATATGCTGCAGTTTGAAAAATCTCACTTAGCTACAAAATGCCAATACCTTGACAAAATATATAAAAAATGCACCTGTGAAAATTAGGCATTAATTATAAACAGTCTCTAGTGGCTTAAGCTGCAGGTCTGCTCTTGTAGTTCAGTAGCTAAGTACTCACTTGGGAAACTTGTGCTATAATTCTAGAGCAGTTTCTCAGATGAGTTTTCTATTTCCACAGCTAATTGAAAATGATTTGCTGGAGCAGCCACATTCATTCACATTGTTAACCACCTAATGATCTATAAGAGGGGGAAAGATACTGTTCTCATGGAATCATTTAGTTATCTGATTCTTTTAGGGTATTTTCAATTTGGTGCTCTTTTGGAGAGGAATAAAATGTACTCACCTGATAAACTCAGCATTTTAAACATCAAAAACCAGATATTGTTCTGTCCATTAACAGAACACAGCTTTCTCACCGTACAGATGTGTTAAAAAATATTCATTTACTAATTTCTACTGTAGCATATTATGATAAGATGCATTTAAGCTGAAATGGTCCTTCAGTGTCTTTACCCAGATATTTATTGTTTTGGTTGCATTTCTTATTCATTTTAGAGGATACCAAGAAAAGGACAATAGGTGACATAAACTAAACTCCTGTCAGAAGAGAAGTGAAGCAACAAAATTAGGCATCTAGAAATTAAGTCAGATGCAGGATAGCAATAGTTGTGATGACATCAGTCTTGAGTTATGATTTTCTTCTATGAACTATTCTATATATACATAAGACACAGCCTCTTAAAAATGTTTTCATAGTGAAGAAACCAATTTATTTGGTACTCTTTCTTCTTTCTGGCTCACCACTCTTCATCAGTCCTTAAGAATTCAATCATCCATATGTAGCAAATTGCAACTCAATTCCATTTCCCAATTCCCAGTAGCTGTAATCAATGCTAAGAACACCCTGCACCTTAGACTTCATGCTCACCATTTGAAAAACATTTTAATTCTTTTACCATTTTCAGTGAAACCAAAAATTATGCTTGATTT